>JAARMF010002583.1:0-26244 GCA_022844705.1 Toxascaris leonina
CTTTCTTCTGCACCCATTTTTGCTTTGGAAGCTTTGACCTGTCGACTACATGTTGTTCATAAATGATGCGGTAACTGCCTGGATCAGACTGTCTTTTCTCATGCAGCTCTTCAAGAAGATACGTTGGCTGCGAGCGAAGGATAAACATTTTTAAATCGCTGCAAATCTCTTAGCAGCCTTGCACGCTTCAGAACTTGTATAGCATCATGAATATTGCCGAAAATCACTTTACACGGAGCCACTTGTTTTCGTCGTGTAGTTCCCATGAGGAATACTTCTTCAGGAATGACGTCGACATCCAGTTCCCCAAAGACTTCGTTAACTGTAGTATTGTCGGCAGCAACACGATCCCAACCGGTGCAAGCTGTAGACTCATCAATCCTGAGAGCACGATTGATCGCTGACGGATTTTCTCCTCCTCGGCTGCTAGTAAGACATCGGATGCAGGGGCAGGAGATTGACTAACAGCTATTTTTGTCAGCACTTCTTTGTGCAGTTCGAGGATTCGATCGAATAGTTGTTGCTGCGCCTCCAGCATTTGTTTTTGCAATGCAACCATTTGGTCCAAATAAGGTGTCACAATGGATCGAACCAGCGGTTCCACGACCTCCATGAGTCTATCACTATTTGAACTTGATGCGGTCCTTCTAGGCATCAATAGGAGTGATAGCGTGACCGATGAGCTTCCGAAGCTTCTCTGACGAGATGTAGAATCACAGGCAGGGACCAAACTTGAGTACAGTATTCTAAAATGGGGCGACAGTAAGCAACGAAAGCCTCCCGATAATTTTCTGCGCAGCTGTATTGCACAGCACGCAAAATATAATTCGCAACTTGAGCAGCCCTCCGTGAGGCTTCAACTTATTGTTCATGCCAGCTAAGGTCGGAACTCGCATAAACACCTGGATCACTCATCACTTTCTTTGCAGGAAGATCGAGACCACGTAAACGCAGAGGGCATTCCGTCGAGAAATTTAAATGCAAGAGAAAGCATTTCTCACAGATATATCGAGTGCTGATCAATAATAGGCCTGTATATCTTCACCTCATCAGCACGAAGCCTGCAACAGCTTGTCGCGTTCTCTGGGAGGCCATTCACGTAAAGCAGAAATAAGAGAGGCCCAAGGATGCTACCTTACGGTACCCCACTATGCATATAATGAAAGGAAGGCAAGGCATTACCGACTCTCACTCTGAAACTACGTCCACGCGAAAAAGTTTTTAATCAAGTTAGGACAGTGCCACCTATTCCGTAGACTTCCAACTTTTTTGGATGGGTCATCGAGACAAAAGCTTTGGCAAGGTCAACGTAGACTACACCTGTTTGGAAACCGTTATTGACAGCAGCATACCAATCGCAGTAGCTCGTCATTGGTTGTGTGAGCATAGGTCTTCCTTTGAGAAAGCCGTGCTGATTATCGCTGGTAATGTTAGAAAGGCTGAGATGATTTTCTCAAAAATAATTTCGAGCACCTTGCAAAATGACAAAGAAGACTGATGGGACGATAATTCGAGACACGATTTTCGGAATGGTAGGACAATTGCCGTCTTCCAAGCATTGGGAACGGTACCAACTGCAATTCTGTGCCCGAACAGAAGAAATAAGGTGTAAGAAAGGCCTGTTGCGGCTTTCTCAAGGAAACGCGAAGGTATACTCCGTGGTGTTAGCGACACCTCATTACTGAACTCAGAAATAGCCTCCTGACTACGTTCAATTCTATCTTCACGACACCCAGATGGTGTGACATGCACACGAGGAAGGGAGGAAGAGTGCCGTCATCCGTTTTAAAAACCTGTCTGTAAAATAAGGCGGATTGTTTCGACTTCTCATAATCATCAGAAAATTAGACCGTCGATGCAGTGACGTGACCTGGTTTCACTATTCATGTATTTGAAGAATGCGCCACGACTACTAGAAAAAAAGGGTTTTTCGCAGTTCTCCGCCCACTTTTTGCATGCCCTACGGTAATCTTCAGAGCATTTTCATAATGCAGCCAGTTAATGAGTTTTTCGATTATCTTTCCACAGGAAGTATCGCTTCGAACCTAAAAGCTGATGATATGAAGGCATTTGAGCAGTAACTGTCTCATTTTTCCGTAGGTGGACAGTATTATCAATAACACAATTTACCAAATCTAAAAATACAGCACACATATCTTCTAAACTGCGACTTGAACCAAACTCAAGATCCCAGTCGTACCCTAACAAGTAGTTATTGATCTGGAACCAATCGCAATAAAGTCACGACGACGGATTGCTACAACTGGCCAAGAGGACCCAACGATTTCAAAACTAATAACACGGCGATCACTCGCTTCAAAGTTTGGAATTAAGCAAGGACTACTTGTTAAAGCGGCATCTGTATGAGTAACAATTCTAACAAGCTGTTTCCGCGTGCACCTTCTGCAAGAAAGTGGGTCAACATATGCACATCATAATCCCCAGTTCGGAAAAGTGGGATATTAAAGTCACTAAGTCACCAACAATTACTGAGGCATGCAGAACACAGCACAAGTTAGTTATGCAGTCGAAAAATTCTCTAGTTTTCTGAACATTACAACCTCATCAATGATATGCCACTATGAAACGGAAATGGTAAGCATTTGCACACAAAAAATCAGCACTCACAACTTCACATCCATAGTTCAGCGCCAATCTTTCAGCTCCTTCAATGCCTTCTTGCCAAAATGGTGACACCACCCCCTTTCATGTCGCAAAACCATATCTGAACGAAGAACAATGTACTTGGAGTTCAGTGATAACAGGGAATCGGTAACCATGTTTCGCAAAAAACCTCTAATGTCCCGAGTATCAGGGCGCTGGAGTAATGCTAACAGTGGAAGCTTGTTCAAAAAAGAGCGGCATTTATCGAATATGCATGTTTTTTTTGTGATTAAATGCAGTGATTAAAAGACGATGCATGTTTATTTGTGTGGATGCGATGGCAAATCCTTGCTCGAGAGGACTATCAATCGTGGGTTTCGAAATCGTGGGTAGTAGGAGGTCCTGATCGCGAAGATACATTACAGATAACCTGCTGAAAAAGAAAGAAACAATTGAACAATTGAAGAAGCGCCAAAAGTTTCCGTTTTTGGCGCTCCTTCAATTGTTTCTTCCATTTTTTTCTGCCATCAACGATTGGCGGATGAAAACGTGTTGGAATTTTGTTCCCTTCTGTCTTCATGCGTTGCGAAGAACCTGCTTCGCGTCGTGTCGTGGGAATTCCCAAATATAGCTATAACGGGTCTCTTTCTGCCTTCTCGCTGAGATCCCATTATGAATATTTGCTGAGGAACGAGATCGGAATTGATTGGGTCAAAAATGTCCAGCACTGTTCCACAGTCGATATTATTTCTTTCTCTAGGAGGGACATTGGTAACTTCATTGACTCCGACCAGAGCGACAGGCCGTTCGTGGAGTTCATTTTCCCTAGCCTGTTTAACTGTATCTGTGCACTGCGCACCTTGATCGAGTCGCATTGCTGCCACCGTTAATTTCACGCTGTCCATCAACTTTTTGAATCAGTGTTGGTACATCGGTACAAGTTCGCCATGATTTCCTCACTCAGGTCGACCCTTATGTTAGCACGAAGTTTGGCGTATGTCTCCGAATGCGTAAGCATCGCCATCGGTATCTCCAACTTCAGTACTGAAACAGTAATCTGTTCAGTGTGGCAATGAGAGTGTTAGCTAAAGATTCTATGGAAAAACTGTGGGAAGCCAAGCGAATTAGAGATGCAATAAAGATGGCCCATATTTGGAGGTGGCTTCTGAGAAGGAGTATTTCAATAATGCTGAAGCGATTGATTCAAGACTTTCAAATGAAAAGCGCAATAGCAAACCATTAGGATGGAAAAGTTATCATAAGGTATACTTGAAGGCAACGATGAGTTGAGTTAGTCAAAGATTTATAACTCGTTGACCGTTTTCTCTTTCCCAGAAATTGGGTGTTTGTTAGATTTTATAAATAGAGCTCCGAACTGTCACTTTCACATTACGCTTTTTACATTCATGAGAATTTGCAGCAACAAATAAATCATTTAAAGAGCAAGTTCGGCCACACAATTGCTTGCGAGCTTATAGTATACTATTTGAGATGAGGGCTATAAAGATCGTCAGAGTGCTCGAAAATTCAATGGCTTGTCGCTCTTGGCAATCTATTTTTGGTCAAATTTATATAAGAGTGTATGAACGCACCCAATTTTTTGCACAAGAGTGATTAACCAAATCAACAAAATAAGCAGCCCTGCAACCGAGATGAACCCACATGCGATCAACGCTTTTTGAACAATGCACTTTTCCAGACGATTCATTAGAAGCAAGGTAAAGATCGTGGCTTTCCAATTGCTCATTGCTCAAGGCAGCAGAAATCCAGGCTCATGATAACATCTTTCTCATAAACTGGCCAGATATGGTGGCCTCAATGTGACTTGATCAGCCAAGTTTACGAGCACAGAGACCGCACTAGAAATAACGTTAGCCCGTACGCCTTCACATCTATACTGCAATATGATGAGCCTTTTTTAAAGTCAGTATGAGGCAGTTTGTTAGGGGACACGTAAACGTCAATGATTTGAGCGGAAACAAATGAAAACATATGTTGAGAATTTGAACAAGCAGTCTAAATGAGCATATGATAGAAGATGGGTTGAATTAACTAAAATCGGTTAGAACGCAAGTGATTCGGTTTATATCTTGCGTATCTTGGGTACCTGAGACTCAGAAGTCGGTAATCAGCCCGCTGTCTTTCCCTCAGTAGACAACTCCGCGACGACATTTTGCAGGACTCTTCACGCGGTCTTGACCGAAAGATTGAGCGCCATCTGCTGATTAAACGGGCCACGACATATCCTCTCCGACATTTGGATCACCTGGCCAAAGGGATCCAACGTGGGACACTTTTGTGAGTCCAACATCTTTAGCGAGCGATGGGCAACACCGCCTGTTCAGATAGTTCAAGCCCGTGTGTCACGACAGAGTTCCTACTATCCGGCCCACTATATCTTAGGAGGACAATATTCGATTGGAGATAAATGCGACTTCAATTCAGCGAGGAGTATAACCGCATACGACTTTCGATGAAGTCTTAACGGAAGATATATTTATGCCAAATAGTGATATTTTTCTGCAGAAGTGGATAAGTGAAAATGATGCGTTTGCGTTGACTCATTGAGGACAAATTGCTTATGTAAATTCTCCGTTTTAAGCACTGTAGCAATAGAATCCGAATATGCAAAACGCCGTTTACTTTTATAATTGGAGGCAAGTTCTTTTTAAACTGAAGATTATAATATATTAAACTGCTTTGAAGCAGAAACCGAGCTGCTTTAAAGGTAGTTCACAATTTAGAAATGGAGAAGCTGATTGGAGCGCTGACATCATCATATCATTTGAAATGATTCAGTATTCGTTCGTAACGCTTCCTTGCGAGTTTTTGCCGTCTTTATTTGGGCCATTTTTATAATTTCGTCGCAATAAATGAATCCGGAAAATGTTTTTCTTTTTCTCGTGTAAAATTTTCCATTCTTCATATTCCTTATTCGGTTATTGCGTTGGGAAGTGTGTGTTGGATGAAAAAAATCATCCAACACTGGTAACTTAATAGATCTTTCGGCAATATTTCGTGTAAATTTTGTTAAGAGACTTTTATGCCATATTCGTAAAGTTTTATGTCATATTCGTGAACATGTTCATTTTTTTCGACGATTAAAACAGCAAGTTTTTCGGAGAAAATCTCGGCGATATCTTTCCACCTATTGACGAAATTGAAGGTGGTCTACGCATTATGCTTTCGTTATTAATCGCTGTTCTCGAAAACCTCATATTTCAATAAACTTTCTCTTCGATCGGCATTGCTTTGTTTGATTCATCAGGGTGACAAAAGGGTCATTCAAGCAGAATATTTATTTCCTTACTTTTGGCAAAGGTGATCGTAGCTGTGTGAAGTTTTTGCAATATTATGATATCACAATGAGAAAACGATCGATTAACGTTTTATCTATTTGTCATTCATTGTTATTGAATGTTAATGTAAAAGAGTGAACGGAATGAATGCCAGTTAAACAATGAGCATTATGTTGATCAATAATTTTCACATTTCCCTGCCGTCCTTCTACTTGTGAATTTCTATGCGCCCCACTCGCATCTCATCGATCAGAGAAAGAGCTCCAAATGAAAATTTTTATGGAGCAAACAAATGATGGAAGACTCGGCAAAAGTGATCTTTGAAATGATGTGCTCATTCAATTGAAAGTTTAGCAATAAATCAATATTCTCGACAATCTCTAACATCAAACCTCACATAGAATATTCATTTGATATTTTAAAGCATTCAAATATTTTCAAATATTTCATCAGTTGATGGATCAGCGCAAAATGAACTATCGTATATCATCCTCTGGCGTATATTAAACATATCGAAATTTGTAATTCAATCGTGATTGCAGTTCCTCAGTTGAAGTCACCTGCTTATCAATGTTATCATTTCCTCCTTTCTTTCCCAATTCTCTCGGGGTCACCGTATGTGCAGCGCTTCCTCCATCTCGATCAATTGAGGGCGCCTTCTCGAGGGGTCGATCCAGCTGTATTGCGCTGGTGTTTAGTAAAGTTTGCATCTGATGCGGCAGATAAATGCTTCGGTTGGCTCGTCTGTCACAACTGTCTTTACCAAGGCCATGGCTGACCTATGTTGCTTGTCCAGTTTTGCGAGCAGAAGATGAAAGAATTAAACCCGGGATTGAAATCATACGATAGATATAGATAACTGCGCATTTGCGTGAGCATATGAAGGACACCACNGGTTGGCTCGTCTGTCACAACTGTCTTTACCAAGGCCATGGCTGACCTATGTTGCTTGTCCAGTTTTGCGAGCAGAAGATGAAAGAATTAAACCCGGGATTGAAATCATACGATAGATATAGATAACTGCGCATTTGCGTGAGCATATGAAGGACACCACCATAGTATATTTTTGCACAGCTAATTTCGTAAACAGAGCACCAACTCATGTAACGGTGAGAAAAGTTTTGCAGTTGATTGGTTGATAATCGTGTAAAAAAGCTTCGAGGAATTGCGACACGTAAGACCAAAAATTGAGTCCACAAAATCCTACTTCTTTGGGACTAATGGCTTCAACCCGGACCCACTGATGTCATTTTCTCGTTGTCTTCGCTCCAACTGTTCACTTTCAACTTGATTGTACCTTTAGAACTCAGAGCGTATGCAAGTTTCGTGTAACTCTGGATTTTCATCCATCTCACCTGCTGATCGACATCAATAGGAAATAAACAAATGCATAATAATCTAATCGATTTCGAGCTAGGGAGGGGTGAGTCCAGTCTCTGGCAGAAATGCTTGATTATGCACCCTCCATCCTCTGTCATAGAAGTTATTCCGATGTCTAAACCATCGAATTGCGTCCAGGTTTCCATATGAATCATGGTATTTCTCTTCAAATCCTCGAATGCGACGCGCTCATGTTCAGCACAACTAATACTAAGGCCTATGGTAGCAGCGATAGCCACATTAATCCTGCATACATCGTAGAATATAGTCAGAGCGTAAACGCGAAGTAACCTGCGGCCAATTAGCGATCACCACTTTTCCCTATGTTCTCATCAGCGTGCTAGGTCATATTGTCTACAATTCAAGAAGTGGCGCCTATCGAGATCTGCCTCACCAGTATAATAGAAGTTTTAGAGCGCTTATACAAGAATACCGTTGTCTTCATCCCCCATTGAGAGTTGTCATGCATGGCATCTCTAAACGTAACATGATCGTTTTTTTTACCTCTCTGAAGTGCGCCTGTTCAGCTGTTTTTACTGCTAACACTAAATTTTCATCAGAAGGAACACATCATTACTCATATGATTCCAAGTTGAAGCCGGTTCTTTGGAATAATATACCTAAGCAATCATTATTTTTGCTGCTGGAGATTGATAGAGGTGAACATTGGCTCGATTTTTAAAAACTTTTGCTTTTCGGCATTGTCGCGAACTTGGTAAAAACCCTCCAATAGGAAAAAGAAACATTGTTACGCTTCCTTTTCTAGTCGTTCTGTTGCGCGAAATAATGTTGTTGATCCCATGAATTGTGCAATGCACAGAGAACTGTGATGATAAAGCACAACTACAATTATTCATGCCGACCCAGTGATAAAATCTCCAAAAATGGAAGAGTTGTGGATATCTTTTTTCTTTTTCCGACCAGTAATATCAGAAACTTTATTATTCAGCTTTTTAATATATATCGAGGCGCATGCATGAAAGTTCGACCGAATACTCACATTTGAAAATTTATGAAAGAAGTAATATAATGATGAAAGGTGATGAGAAATTAGTCGAACAACGGAACGGATTCAAGCATGTGGATAAAAAAGTGGAAGAAATGTGTAGGTAAAGCTGGCTATAATTCATTAGCAAGTCAGCAAATTGCGGATTTTTAGGCACCTATATCTCAAGTGCTTTTATTTGCAATTATTTTTGCTTCAGCAGAGTTGTTTATAGCCCAGAATATGCCCTATTCACTTTAACGGTGGGTAAAGCCGAAGTTGAACAGTCCAAACTTAGTGGCATCTCCCCGCCCTCTCCTCGAATTCTCGCCCCTCTCATGCGATGAACGTAAGATGGAGGAATTGAATATAGGCAGATAAAAAAGGTCTTGTGGAAGAGGATGTAATTTTTGCGTCCGACTTTTTCTGAATTTTGATGAATAAATGCCGCTCACCAATCATTTTTGATAATTTCAACTGTTTTATTCAAAAGCATCTATCTCCTTGCTTTTATTCATGACTCTCGGTCAATTTCAAACTTCTCTCGTCCATTTGATCTTCGAACTCGGATGTATTCATTTCTGTTACCTGCTCTAAGTTCTTACAGCAGCCATATCTGGTACCAATATTTCGTTGAGATGACAGCTGCATTTCACCCTCTTCCATTGTCATTCCTGCGGTTCAAACTTCTATCGTTGTACCATTATATGTATTGTTGTTATACCACCGTGTCTTTTTTTTCAATTTAAGGATCACTAAAACATTATTCGCTAATTCTGCTCTCATGTGTTTTGTCAAAGGTGACATAAGGCGAAAAGAGGATGAGGGTTCAAGGTAAACTGAATGTTTCTTTGAGAGACATTTTCAACTTGTGCAACGTCGTGTATAGGAACCGTTGTGACGATTGTTTTATTTGCCTCTAGCTGGCTTATTATATGTAACAAGTGAACCATCACCAAGACAATGTTTCGCTCATGTGGAATGTCTTCGCTTTTTGCTTCATGTTTCCCTTTCATTGATATCAATCAAATTATATATTTCAAAACAACAATATTATTACAATCGGCACAAATATAAACAATATATGCAAACAAAAGACATAAGCATCCTAGTACTGCAAATACCCTGAGAAAAAGAACAACCGATAACTCACAAATATCTCAATCGTGCTTGTTCACCATTCAACTATATTATCACGCATGCTTGTCACTAAAATGTCGGCAAAGAGGCAAAGAGAGGGACAAAATGCAGCATCGAAATTTCCACTGTCTGTTACTAATTTCTATTGTCTATCCATTACCAGAATCTGAAACAAAACGATATGGTTGTCGTTCTTGATCTTATCTCCCTTGATTCTAACCCTCTCCATTCTCCCCCGCTTTCCGGCCGAACCGCACATTTCGATCACTTTATCAGCAACCGCCGATTTTATCGTGCAGGAATTTATATATTTCTGAATAAATATGCATATTCTACAAGATACCATTAGAGAAGTCGTCTCTCAGATGTCGATCGATTTTGGGCGATTCTCACTAACATCACATAGAGTTTGAAATGGTGAAGTGAGTTCGAATAATACTACCGCAGATATTTTCTTCCCTCCTACCCTGCCTGATCATTCGGGTATTTCACGCTACTGAGATTGCTCTAATGAAAATTAGCAGCACCTAATGCCTTGCAAATTGGACATCTTTGATCGAAAGTGGTGGAAATGTGGCAACAAAATCAGCACAGTTTAGATGGTGAGCATTCAAAAAATATTCAACAATTTTCGTGTCCAAATCAAATCTTTACATCAAAAGATTCTTGCATGCATATTCTTGCAGCAAGAAAGAAGTAAAGCAAACTGATAGAGAGTCCGGCAAATAAGGTGAACGCCTCCATTTCTCCTTTGTTGGACAGCTTCAACTTTCGCGACGCTATCGAGATTCATCATTACACACTATGGCCACCACCCGTTCAGATATCTGAATAATAGTCATATTTATCAGTGTCACTTTTGCACAGCTAAACGAATGGAAAATAGGAATATAAATGCTGATGTCAATAGGCGAATGCTAACGAAGACCATGCTTTGCATGTACTCTGCTGTGTTTTATGGTCAAAGATAAATTTCGTTTCCGCCATCGCAGACTCCTATTATGAAATCCAACTCAGTACATAATGATGTTGTAAATCCGTAAATCCTAGCACACTAAGCTAAAGGATCATCAGAAATGCAAAAATGCTAAGATTGTCAGTGATACATTTGCGTCTGTAATCAGTTAGTGGCAAACTAGTGATGGAAACTCGTTGTATTATCGGTTCCTTTTTTTTCTTACTTGCCGGAGGTGATCACTTCACTACTCCGCATATCAGTTTGTTCAGATTAATTTGTAATTGCTTTCGCTTTTGTCACTCAAACTTTACTGCTATTGACAAGTTTCCCAGTTATAGGTTATTAGAACTCAGATGCAAAGAAACTCTGACGATCACGTTAAAGTTTCACAAATTAAGCCTCAGTTGTATCCTGTAACGCTTTTTGGATCAAGCTTTTCGAATTTACTTCAGCGTTACTCGCTGAAAGATCGAAAATAACTGTACCGTAGGAAAATTCAATCAGTTTTTTTCCTTTGGTAAGCCACTCTTTTGTAAAGTTTAGCAATGGCAAACTGGCATTATTGTTCCAAGGCAAAGTTGCTAACTGCTTTCTCAATAAAAAAAACTGACAGTACTAGAATAAGACATTAGCTACACTGAAAAGTTGTATTGAGCGTCACCGATGAGAACGTATTTTTCACATTGCTACAATGGGAGAAAAAGTTTCTCACTTACTTTTTGACACTTGGAAGGCCATACGAGCTCATATACGTTCGAGCAGGTGCATAGTAATGCCGGAACAACAACAAGAGCATGAACGATACCAAGCAATGTGACCAAGACGATTGTTTTTACAAAAACCTGCAGAGAATTGTCGATGAGCTAAGGAGTCCATAGGGCCAAGGAAATATATTTCCTGCATACTCACCACTCGACCGGCTACATAAGTAACAATCAGAAACTTACAGCAGCCGATTTCACGGGACAAATCGCTTGCTTGATTCGCCTCACCAGCTAATTTGGCCGGTTGTTTGAAACTATCAAAAAGATTTCAAATCATTATTGTGCGCATTAAGGTCCAAGCACATGGACTCCTTAACCGAAGTGCAGCCAGAGTGGTTAGTCACACATAATTTAGCATGAATCTTGCCAAATTCTACTTTGGAGTTTCACTTGTGAACACAGATCTCAAAGAAACTATCGTATTCGTTCAGCAGCTGAATTTTTTTCAAGAAACGCGATTTTAAGAATTTCTAAAAGAAAATCCAGAAGAATTGTACTTAATTGGTGCCGGCATATTTCAAGTGGAAATCAAACTGCAGAATATTCGTTGTCAATGTAATTGTGATCATAAGAAAACAATGATTGATGAGTCAAAATTGTAGAACCAGTATTACCAATGGGCAGACACAGAATTTATGAGATGAGTTGAGAAAATACACCTGAACAAGTTTAATAGTTCAGCCGCAAATTTAAAGAGAAATCGTAAGATAACCCACCTCACTCATATAGCAAGGAATGAACAATAAGCATAGAATGAATAATGTGGTCGATCCACTGCATTGCAGCAAAGGAAATCCTATAGCAGTTAGGGAGTGATACAAGCGAGCTTTGGGCGTATGTAGACGACTATCGAAACCAGTCCGATAGTAATGATATGTGACATGTGCAGGGAAGTCAACGGATAACCCAATTGCTATTGCTATTGCGGCTATTGAGAAAGGGTCAACATCTATGCCCCATAGCATCAGAAGTCCAAAAACACCTGAAAATAGCATTTCTGACCATCAAACAAAATCCTCCTCATCGATGTGCAGACAGTTGGCAAATTTGTAAATTCGAGGCAAAGAAGCAAGCGGAAGATTACGACAAAGGGTTCACGGAATGAATGCTTTTACATTTTGCGTTTCTGGACGACCACTTCCAAGCATGTCAGGGAAATGGTAAAATCTATTGTATGATGAACGCGCGATTTAGAATAACATCGCCTTGCCAACAAAACCATTTCCACCGAACTTCTTTTCGATTAGTTGAATTTTATGGCGTACTAGTGCTCTGCGGACACTACGGCCTATGATGGAAGAGGCAAACGAAGAAGACTAACCAAGGCAAATCGATGTGATTGAGCCGACAGCAATGATTAGGGTGAAGAAGTTGTTCATAAAGATGGCACATACGACAGCCATACAGGCCAACGTGATCAGCGATGTATTCAGTGTACTTGGAACAAGCGTTTCGAGTAAATCCAGATCGAAGGAATCATCGGCGAAAACCGTAACGGACAACTCCTAAAGGTATCCATTAGGTCGCCATCGAATTTTGCATTATCGAATCAGTGAGGTATTATAGCATAGTCGTTTGTTATCTTATATTCAAACGAATGTGCTATAATGGGATGCTTCGTCGTTAAGTGGAAGACTTGCTACCGGCAAGGGAGCAGTCCGGCTCTATCCAACTTCCAGCGCTTATTACTGCTAACCGGGAACGTAGATGGAACTTCATATGTGCCGAGATTTCAGATATTCAAACAAAAGTTGCGAGCAAAAGAATCGAAACACTAGCATCGCTCATGACAGCGTAATTTTCTGCCATACACTTTTAACCTTTGCAGAAGCCGGACTGTAATACTGAAAAAGAATGCGCACAACTATTCTGATCACTTCGGCACAGGTGGATTTTATAACAGACAGTCTCACACATAGCGTCAAACACATTTCCAAATGTCCTCATCACTCTTGCACTCCTTTTGTTGTCCTTGTTGTTGTGAATGATTCTTTGCTATGAATTTAGCAGGAAACTATAACAATACCATAACGAATATGAACTAAGCGAATTACCGCGTAGTTGTCTGCAATCTTCCTCCAGCGTTTAAGCATCTCCGATCGACGCAACGGATCGAACAAATTCTCACCGTGATAGGCTACTGTTATATAGAATGCCGATAATCTGAAATAAGGCGGTGAAAATGACTGAATCCACGATAAAAAAAACATTGGAAAACAAAGAATTTTGCGCAGAAAGATGTAGCTGTGGAATTGAACTTCCGATTAGTGCGATATGCAACTAGTACTTTCAGTGAGCTTTAATTTTATTTAGAAATTTGTCAGTGTTTTCTCCCAATGCTGGAAGTTTGAGGATAGAGAGGACAACTTGAAACCTACTCATTGGTTCTGTTGTCGAATCGCATAAATCCTCCCCAGTGTGCATATTCGGGCCATTCAGTGAACTCGCGAATATCTTGAAAGGCGTTTTTCGGAGAATCCGAGTCGTAATCTTCTCGCTCAAAACTCACGAACTTCTCATAGTCGCGAATCCAGAAATTAGTGAATTCGGCACCATTGCATTCAGGCAATGCTTCAAATTTGGCAACCATCTCTTTTATTCTGTTCACTCTAGATGTATCACTCAAGTTGCCTGGCTTGTTTACGAATATTGTGACAGGCGTATAGTTCGGCTGAATATACTTTTCCTGAATCCTGCTCATCTGAAAGGGAGAACGTTTACGAAAGGAACTGAAAACGTGTCAAGGAAACAAACCGAACTGCAGATGCATTATTACTGGAAACTACCTATGTTATAGATGAACGTTTACATGTTTATATGTTCAAAAAGGAATGAAAGATATAAAAATTCGAATTTTTGCCTACAAAACATATCGACACGACGTTACTAAACTTTTGCAACAGACAGCGATAATAACGTGCTGTCACACAGTTTCGACCTTTGATGGAAATGGCTTAGAATGCTAAGAAAAGAATTATGAGGTGTCCAGCGTCTATAAATAGCAGCTGCGGGTTTCCCGAAGATCAGAGAATCTGCCTCTCCGACTCGGCCCCGTGTTTACAATGTCCCGATCAACACACTTCCGCTCTTCAAACCATTTTTTTTTTCATTTTTGGTGCTGCGAGGGTGAAAACAGGCGCGCAATAGGTTGAAGGAAGGAGAGGGATGGAGATCTCTGCGTGATAATCAAGAAGACAAAACGAAATTCACTTCTTTATTTCCTAGGTCTTTCCCACCTGTTTTCATGTAAAGCTGTAGTTGAAAATTGCGAAAGTGCAAGGAAAAAGAGAGTGGTGAATATGAGGCGCACCTCATGTATTGGAGAGCCCTTCAGGAACATCTTGTTCGTTGTTATAGCCGGCTTGGCACTTAGCGTCCCTCTCGCACTGATATACCAATAAGCACAAAGATATAACAACAGAAACAGTGACGTGAAAGGATTTGATAGCCACTCGCAGTACCTTTCAAGGAATTTTCCCTCCTGAAAGAAATGCTTACGAAGTGAATTCAAAGAAGCCGAACACTAAAAGTCGAACTATTCACTTTTCCTTCTAAAGGTTTCATTATCCACCTTGAAGTGAACATTGGAACGACATGCAGATTTTCCAGAAGGCCTTCTCGATGAAAAGAAAAGGGGGGAAAGCAGAGAAAAGAAAGGCCGAAGCAAAGGGTGGAAGCAATTTAAGCGGACCAAACCACTGTATTTCGTGTAAAGACCAAGGAAATCAGGCAATCATTTCCGGTTAAGAGATGGAAGTTATAGCTAAATTCTATCAACAGATTTAGTAATGACCGTTTTTTACGGCCCACAGATAGAATTGACTGCTCGATATAAATTTACACAGTGAATACAGGAGCTCCAAATTCAACGATAGACACTTGGAATGCCGTTTCAATATTGGTAAAGCTCACAGCAAACAGTTTCTGGAAAGCAACAGGTAAGGACCATGAACTGGCAAAATGAATATGAGAAGCGTGGTGGTCAACTCTTGTGAAAAGAAATATACGACATTTTTAGGAGCTAATGAGAATCCATAAAGAATTTTTCCGCTTTTCTTCCCAGTCACTCTTCTTTCTTTTCCTCCTATACGTTCCATGTTCAAGCAAAAAAATACTAGAAATATTTTGGTGGCAAATAATCGGAGATCTTTGCGCTAACATATCAATACGATGAAATAAACGCCATTTTTGCAATGTGCTCCCACTCCTTGTGACAATAGACTAATGCAGCTGTTCATAGTCACATTCATTGAATCAAAGCTACAATTGCATATGAATACGTTGGATTTAACTTTACCTTCTTAGACACTATTGGTTTTTGGCTGCATTCATTCTTCATTTCACGTTCGGCACTCAAGCACATAATCGCCAAATAGAGTGTGAACATATAGAAATACGAGAACGTTAAGGCACAGGCACATGCAGTCGAGAAGAGCTGTATGTCGGTCACCGATAAGGGTATACTCATTGCGAATGCAACGACATTCGTCATTGAGGTGATCGTTATCGAAGGTCCAACATCAAGCAGCACCTGAATATTCATTAGTCGACGTTGTGAACACATTAGCACTGTTTATTCTCTCTGAGTAAACCCGACATTAATTTACAATTGTGTATCGTTAAGGTTTCAAGCACATGAGGAGCAGTGCGTTGTCCACAGCATTATGTTTCGAAGTATTAAAAGCATTGAAATATTGAAATTTTTTAGTCTCGCTTACATCCCCTTCAACAGTACAGGGATAACTGCAAAACACCTCAAAATTAACGTCGATATTTACGTCCCTATTTCTGTAATGCGCTTTAATTGCTTACTTTTGGGCAAAATTTGGTCAGAATTTGCTTAAACCTTCGTGAACTTTTGTCTGCCTGTCTTCCTAGGTTCATAAATGAATATTCTCGAAAAGATGTTCAATGATCAGGAATATTTTTTAAAGAAATAAGACAGCCGGCCAGAATTTTTTATACGGCTTATGAACTACATGCAAAAAAAGAAAGAAATTCAGAAGCTGAAGTTCGAAATTAGTCGGACGGGCGAAAAAATCACTCTATGAGACACCACTATGTTCTCGAGTATATTAATAGGTGGCGAGTTGTGTGACGGCATTAACTTTCAAAGAGTGAATATCAAGCTAGCGTTCATAAGATGCAATCCCGTTCGCCTCAATCACTGATATGATACGATATAAATGAAAAGATTACCTCGACCATTCGATCCCGAAGTGTATCATGACGAATGGGAAGAGATCGTCTCTTCGCACAAATATCTGCCCACGAGTTTATCATCAAGTAGCAATCATCGACACCTGAATATTTGACAGGTATATAGCGTAAACGAGATGAAAAAAAAAAGCGATTCATGCTGAAGAACTTTCTTGTATATCGAACTTTTAGATCTCTACGAGCTGTTGATCTGATCCTTTCGAAAAAGATGCGTTATTTCACTCGCTTTGCATTCCACGTGTTCCTGTTAAAAGAATGCCATCCTTTTTCTTCTTTCAGAAAGAAAAAGACTGCATTACCAATGAAAGGGAAATTGCTTGAATGTTGAAAAAAAAGCACTATTCGAGTTAACGCAACTGACTTTTTGTCCCATCGATGCAATGATGCATCGAACACAAATTGACTTCCTAGCATAATTGAACAATAAAAGCAGCGACAAAAAAGTTCTTTTGAACGTCTTTTCATTTGCCCTCAGTGTGTATGCTTATAAATTGTAGAATACTGTGATCATTGTTGAGGTCATCAAATATCACATTAATTGCGCTATTGCAATTGATTGGTGCATTGAAATCTGATGCTACCGATCCCGACTGGAAGATTCCTGGAAAACAATTACAAATTATTTTTTTCTCTCTCAAGAAGCAGTCCACACGAAGTTAATCCGTTGTAATAGATGAAGCATGTTGATAGTGCTTAATTCGCAAATAAATACCGCACTCACCAACAGCAAGGACAAGAAAGGGAGCAACACCGACAATAGACGCACAGCGCATTCCCAGTGCGAACAGTAGACCCAGCGCGGTGGTCGTTGCTAGTAGTGGACACACTCCAGCACATAATGCGTAAACAATCTTATATGGAGACCACTGCAATTATCTATCAGCTGATGATGCACTCAAATACAACGACCAAACGCAACTGGTGCGATTGCAGTGGTATATTTAAAGGTGTTTTCCAGTTGAAACTTCATCCATGACGGGTTATAGGAATTCTATTTCCGAGGCGATTTCCGGCCAGGAGTGAAAGCAAATCCTCCAACACACAGTGGCATGGATTTCTCTCAGAGGGAAGTAGCAGTAGTTGAGGATAAATCACAACGTTTCCATTCTTGAGATAATTTTCAACATACTAATAAGTAGTAGTAATCAACCGCAGCACGTTCTTTGCTTTCACTTTTTGTCATCGTTTGAATGCATATCATTCGATTGTGGAGTATTAATCAACTCTAATAAATAAATTTATTTTCCTAGTTGAAGAATTATACTTTCCACATATGAAAATCGCTCAAACCACCTATGGAAATGAAATTTCTGAGAGTTTTCAAAATAATGTGGTATATGAGAATGGATGTTGGCAGATATGTCGATGAGTTCAGTTGCAATGTTTGTTCATTCCCTTACCTGATCTATCTTCTTTGAGCTGATATAAACAGTGATAAGCGAGAAAACAGTAATGACAGCGAATCCAAGTGTGGAATAGGGTTGCATCATAGAACCGGCACGAATCGCTTCATCTTGTGCGAAATTCACTGAGAACACCAGAGGTTTTACAAATGAGTTGTTGTATACACTGAAAATGCGTTTTTTATTAATGTTGTGGTGTAAGACTAATAAATTACCACGTATTTGAGCATAAGTGCCTTTTTTTGAAAGTTGCTATTTATAGGATCGAATCGAAATGAACCGACGTTGTAAACGTAATTGAAATTACTTATGAGAGAATCTGAGATTATGTATTAATGCATGCAGAATATCAGGCTAGATGCTTCAAGGGTCCATGAAAGTGGAGAGAGAGATTATAGGTAAACTAAGTCACTCAGTAGATTTATGCTGAAGCTCTAATGGCGCGGCGTGCTACATCCGGTTTAGCTATTATATTCCATAAGGTGGTCTCTATAGGTAACAATTTTTAAGAATTAATGGTAAAGAGAAATAAATCCTACTTGATGTAGAAGTTACTGATGGATCTATCCCATTTCGTGACGTCGTCTTTACTCCACTGAACGGGACATCTAGCTCTGAACTGTAGTAGAATCATTCGAAGTTCTTTGATATTCGTTATCGTCTCATTGGTCATTTCCGATTTATTATACGTGGTTACACCGAAGAAGTTCGGCGTGAGATCATATTGGAATCCAGCTATTTGTGGAATCGGGTAAGATAGATTGTTGATGAAACCACTTGCAGTGGAAGACGAGTGATCCGTCGGTCGATCGCTCATCACCATGAAGGCATTCTGAAATTGAACTGTAGTGGAATCCGATCTCAATCTCATCATCGCTTTCAATCACACAGTGTGATGCTTTCGCACACAACGTAAACCGGTTAACTGAAATGATTTACGATATACGAATCAGTATTTTTTATTTTACGACATTTCAGAGTTGGCATTCTGTGGTATTGGCAGTCAAGCGTGCACGTGTTCGACGCTAACCATATTGCCCAATGCTTGCTGCATTTGTCGCTTTTGTGCGAATGCTCCACAGCATTTCCAACCCAAAACTTCAATTTGAAGTGATGTGACTTTGTTCGATGAGATTCTCATTTTTGGATGCACTTTGTACTTTGCTTTCAAATCATCAAATCTTTTCAGAATTTTTACAGTACTGACGAAAAGACAGATATGTGCGCTGACGTTGTAGTAAACTGTGCTTGCACATAAATAATTTTCCAGTTGCTTATTGCTGTGTAGTTCTCCTTCTATGCATTCTCAATTTCAATTGCGTCTAAATCATTCTGCTTTGAAAAGAATTGCTTAAAGATTTCTGCTGGAGAAAATATCCAATTGAAAAATTCTTCAGACCGCAATCGCACATATAGTTCACTACGAGCTGTCTTCACGCTATGTGGATTCAAATAAAAGCGAATAAGTAAATAGCTGAATAAATTCTAACCCGAAATTGTTTCACTGGTTCGTTGAAACTGCAAAAATTATCGCAAATCTGTGAATAGGTAATATTTTTGACAGCAAAATCATTTGCGATTTGCTCCATAATGTCAACGGTTGCATTCAGATGTTCAATCCGATTCATCGTGCCACCATCTTTTGCCATAATCAGAATGTATGTTAAAATTGGATCGCGTCCACCGTTGAAGCTCTTATATGCTTCAATTTCATCGAGTCGCGCATTTGATGGTATATAGCCACCGACTAGATCGTCTTCGGCCTCTGTTAGGGCGAATTTTGCTGAGAAAATCGCCGTTGGTATCATCATAATCTGCAAAAAAACAATTTCGAGTCAAGTAGGTATGTCATCAAATGGAATTTTTTTCCTCTATCGATTGCAGCATCGAGCTAAAGTGGAAAAATTGAGAAAAAAACGTCAAGATGATCGAAAACGATACTCATATGGAACCCACTGAGAGACATTCACCATTATTTGTTGGTTCACCGCTTTGCCCGCTCCAAATTTGTGTATATGAGAACCATCGCGCTCTTGTTATGGTTGGCCAAAGAATTGTACTAAAATCACTATGATGACTCTTGTTGCAATCATTTGGCATGTATTCTATGCTCCAAGATAAGGTAGCTGACTTTGCTTGAAAGATATTGTGTGTCTCAAGTAATCTTTTGATTGCAATCCTAATTACTTAGGTGAGATGAGATGAATTCGGTGCAGGATTTGTCGCAAGCATATTAATGACACTAAATCTGCCCCTACATTCCACACAAAAGTGGGCCTGTTGATCGTGATGTTCATACTGAAATTAGAAGCCAACCGAAATTTGCATCATAAATCAAAGATGCCTCTCTATCTATACTAGTCGCTTCTCAATTGACAGTTAATCTGAATTGCAGCTTTTGTCCGTCATTCGCCATTAATACAGTAATTCACATTCCGCTTTGTTCCCAGGTACCTTTTGCCCCCTTAAGCTATGGGCGCACACCTGTGCTTAAATTTGGTGCTGTAGCTCTTCACAGCATCGTGTCGTTTCCTACTTAACTTGTCCTGAATTGAGCAGTTTAGATATGAGAATGAGTTGGAGAAAAGTATAGTGGAAAAAACTGACGCATATGACGATGATGGGGTGATCGGCTACTTTTTGGCCGACAAGCCGAAAGAACACATTCAAGAACCGAACAAAAATTGATGTCATCTGGTTTGGTTCGGTCTGATACGGGCACAAGTTTCTGCTTCCTGGATGTCGTCGAATGCTTCCTGGAGGAATAGTCGTCGAGAATACAATCCTGGAATTTTCATGAAGCTTGTACACAACTCAAATGACGAAAGTCGCATTGCCCAAAGATTGCACAAACGACAAGCAAAACCGTTAGAACGATAATTCTATCTCTAGTGGAATGCCGGAACAACGCAAACTACAACTGTTCTCGACAACACATATCACATTGTGATAGACCATCTGCTCCAGGATGGATATCAACTGAGAATTAGATCTTTCAGGATGGATTGATGTATTTGAAAATGACATGCAGAAGCAAAATTTCTCTAGGCCGTTGTGTAGCAAGCAGTATTGATAGACAAACGCGAGTATAATTTTGGCCGGTCAAAGGTTACTTAGAGCTTGGTATGTAATTATTAGTTCACAGCGCAATTTGTGTTAAAATTTCGATACGACTTGCTGATCAAGTAACACAATGAACACCTAACGAAACTCGCATTTTCGTTCGCTGAAATACAGCGATCTTCTTGTACTTCGAAAAGTAGCGACGGTGTGCGAGCAATTGGGCGCTCAGATGCGTTCAAGTAGACAAAACGCTCGGCGCACACCCACCGTCACCTAATTTTATATGGAGATACCCGCGTCAATCCTCCTCCCATTTTCCTTTTTCTTTAGAAAAAAAGCAGTAGCATTTGCCCTTTGATGTTCTTTGATGAGCAGTAAGCGTTCACCCATTTTATTCAATAAACAGATGAACAAGAATTGTTGTTTTACTTAAAGCGTCTTTTGCTCTCCATCAATGTGCGTAGAAACAATCTTTCATTAAGATTTTGACCACGAAGATCGGAATATGATCTAATGAGTGAAGAAAATTGGTCAACCGAAACTGTTCACATATTGCAAATGTTAAACTGAAAATGAATTCGACTTGTATTGCTCACAAAGACTGATCAGGAAACTGAGATTGTTTCTTTGAAATCACTTGTTGCTGTAGAGTGGCTCCACTGAAGCAATTTCAAACAATGGAATGAATTGACTCAATTAACAAACACACTAGTTTTTATGGGGTGATTGGGTCGGGAATGGAATTGAGCTCGCCGAGTCAAAGTGAAGGATACCTTCGATATTTCTGGTTTGGAGGCAACGAATAGTGGGATGCCGGAACTAAGTCACAAGAAACCTCGAGAAGAAGCTAACCTAGAGATCTTGGGAAGCCTTGAGAGGAAACTGAATGCCAACGCACCTTTCTTTCTCCTTACTCTCTCCCATTCCACATGAGGCAATGTAATCTGCTTAACAAAACGCTTCTATTGGAGCACATAATGAATCAAACTTGAAACAATTCATTTTCGATGACATCAGCATCTCACACTAGGGAATAGGTTAAGGCTGTTCGTTTTTCTGACAAAGAGAATAAGATCAGCTCTCCTTGATTTAGTACGTAAAAAGATCAATAAAGGTGGAGGATGTCATGACAGTCAATAAAGACCATTCGAAATTTTTCTCTCTGCCGTTAATCAAAAAACGGCTATAGAAGAACTGAATAAATGATTACATGGCACCGACCTTTGTGTGAATTCTCAGTAAAATTTATCGAAGAAGGATAGGTAAGAAAGGCTTGTTCTCGATGAGGCCTAACGATCGAGTGGTTCTTTCGTAATAACAATTTATATATTTGAAGAAGTTGTGGATTACGCTGCTCTATTACAAGTGCCTGGTAATTTGCATTGCAATCAAAACGAATTTCATAAAATGCATCATTCCATTTGCTCCTTTTTACATGGTCTCTCCAATTATGCTAACCGCGAGGCTGGAGGCGAGTTGAGAGTAAATTTGAATATTGGTTTTATGGCCTTACTATGCCATGGCCTTTATGGCCTTTCTGGTGTTACTGCGTTCTTTCATTACTTAACATTACATTTTCGAGAGCACGTGAGGTCAAAAACAGCTAAATTATATCGGCACGCGGCAACGAATGTATAACTGCTATGATGCCGAAGTAGCAGATTCGCATGATGGGGGAGGGGGAAGGGAAGAGTGCGCTTTTTGACTCCACATTGGTCTGTAGATGTTGGGCAGCAATCAAATTTTGAAATTTGAGCTCCTCCAGATGTGGATTGCGAAGATGATTATCTCCTAGACGGCTACGCCATTTTTGATGCCGTGGACAGTAGTTGCGGGCAATTTCCTTACAGGTGATTCCTTAGGTGATTTGAGCGCGCACTGAATTGCTTTGGGAAGCGCACATTATTTTCCCAGGGTTGAGCATTCTGCAAATCGTTACCTATTTTGAAAAAGAAATTATGTCGCATGGATTACACCCATGGGTTCAGCTGCAGGCTTGTCAATGGCATTATTCCCTCTCTTCGCCGGACGCTTCACTACATCGAGTGGAGTAAAATTCGCATGATACTCACTTCTACTCGACCATCTGTGTGGAACAATGACCTTCTGTTAGCTATAGTTCGGGAATTTGCATCGTCCGACGAAGAAGGCATTCTGCATTTTCACATGGTTCCGAGTTCAAATTCTGCTCGATTTGCTAAGGCATGAATCAAGAATTCGACCAAAGGCACTACAGGGAAATAGTTAATTTACATTATAGGAGCCTGCTCTTAAACCGTTAAAAATACCGGTCATCTATGCGAAAGCATTTAAGAGGTGAGGAATTTTATCACAAAGGCTGAATCCACAAATGTCTCTAAAATTTAACCTAACAGCTCGGCTATTAACAAGGGATAAACGTACAAATGCTACGTTAGTATAAATAAGCGTAAAATGATGATATCGTTGTGATGCATCCTCACTAAAAGTATGTTAAAGGTCATTTGAAACGATTTATCCTCATGAATATCTCAAAGGGTTTTTATCTAGATTCCACACGGCTAGCCACAACTATTCGAAAGTTTACAAGCTGGGATTACAAAAAGCCAAGCAAGAGATAGTTCCACGAATATCTCACACGATAGAAGAAAGAGTGGTGGGTGTAGTACACCTTGCTCATTAGAAATGGCTCGTGTTGAATTGTGGTAAAGCCGTTGTTGCTTTTCTACGCGTCTATTTTATATGTTCGTATTGCATAAGACGCCGTTCGGTCCTTGAACTTTTGAATTTTCATATTACACGCCTCGATTTTTTTTTACATTACGTGGACATTACTTCTTGTCTTTCAGTCTGAGAAAAAATCTCACTCGCAGTCACTGAAGTGACGCAAATTGGAAATGAACGAGAAAGTTTTTCTCAAAACATCAAAAATGCAGGCAATCAATGAAGTCTCTTTCAAAAAAGGGTCAGCTACTCTAGCAAGGATTGCAACTGATGAAACTTTGCACGAATGATGTATTGTATCAAGTTGAATGCAATCGATTAATAATAAATTGCATATTTGAACAAATTTGGCTTCCGTATATCATAGAAAAGTTTTTTGTCTATTAGCTAATCGCTTCAATTGGGTCTAACGTGCAAATGCAGTGATTATTAAGAGCTACTAAGGAAAACGTTGTCTGGTTGATATAACAATTGTGAGAGAATAATTCTGCTCATTTTTTTAATAAAATCATTGCTTCACATGCCGCATCGATTATCCGAACTGGAGATCAACGTCATTAGCAATGATCACATCGCTACTAATCGGCGTTCTTGCCCACTCGAATATTATCCTCCTCGTGTTGTGCCGATTGCTCATGTACACGGGATGCACAAACGATTGCATCATATATTTATTGCAATATATCTATTGCCGGTATAAATAGCACACTGCGACTATTAATTAATGAAAAGGACGACGCGATCAAAACGCATCAATTCTCGAAAGAAACATGTAGAGAAGAACTCAATGCAGTGAGTCAAATGACATTTCCTATGCACGTTTATCAGCCCATCATGAACCAATTGTAATCTGCTGTATCTTTGAAATCATTTGACATTCATGCGGCAAATTCCACAACTAGCTGCAATCTTTTTCCATCTCGTTTACCCTGACGCTCAAATTCTTTTTCTGATTTGTTCATTGTCTTTTTTCAAAGAGTTGCCACATTGATTCCTCGCAGTTACATTCACTGCATAATGATAGCAAAATCAATATTCAGAGAATTGATTTCTACATGCTATTCATTAAGGTGGCAAGATGCAAGTATTCATGCAAAGCAGTGTTATGATCATTGTCAATGCTGAAGGTGATTTCAGCTTGCTTGCCAAAGAATAGCTGAATATTTGGGTTGTTATAGAACGTTGGTGCTTATTAATGTTCGGACAGAGATGAAGATTATAGCACGATTTCAAGAAGTGAAAAGTGTTAGTGCAACACAGTACCCTATAGCAATTATATGGAAATAGCACATGGAAATCGCATGTATTGCATTGTATATTCGAAACAAATCGATAATCTTCATTTTTCGGCATCGCTTTCAATGTTCATTAAAAGTTGTTCAAACAATTTTCTAAAGTTGCGCTTTTTTTGGTCGCTACATGGTGCTTGCCCCTAGTGAATGAACACTTTTGGTGCTCCATCGTGACATTCCTCATTGAATGGCTTAATATTGTTGGGCTCACAGGTGGAACCAATGAGATTTTTACACTAATGTGAAATGAAGAAGACGTCAAAAAACCAACGGAAAAACACTCAACATTCAACGCCTCAGTGAACTATATGAATGCAACATCTTATGTTTTCTTCTTCTATGTAAATGCGTTGTAAAATAAGAGGTATTCTTTCCATCAATGTCAACCCATGCCTTGCGATGATTGTTATCTTAAAATATTGGTAGTGCATCTAAAACTGTGTTTTATGTTCTCTTAATTTCGTTGTGGGAAATATATAAATATCGAAGAAAATCTGGTGTTAATAGCAGCTGAAGACGTCATAAAGCAAAAAGGACCACTCGTTACACATCCTGTGAGGAACAACAATAGGTTCAGCTAAGGGCTACTCGCTTTCTTTTTCTGGCTCCATCTGCAACATAGCAATAAACAGCGAAGTATATTATGCCGTGTTTTGAGACAATGCTTGGCCTCAATAACGTATTTTGGAACATGCCCACAGAATGTTCGAGTCTTCCAGGGGGATACAAGGTTTCATATTGAATTTCAGTGGAAAACTTGCAAATATAAATTTCTATTCGAACTTGCCAGATTTTTTTTCTTCGTCTGTCTCTACTGTGACAGAAAATGACAAATGATGTCGCAATCCATCCGGTTTCAGTTGAAATCTGAACTAATAGCGAATTGCCTTCTCAGATCACCGATGTCCGAAGTAGCGTCAGCTTCTAAAGAAAAAGAAATTTCGTATGAAAGCATCGGATTTCTAAAGATATGCGCTCACGCCGAAATGTTTCATTGCTGACGTTAGACTCATTATGCTACGAATTTCCACACTCGATCTAGAAAGGGATGCTGTTCTGTTAGAAGATGACATGACTACTTGAAGTGTGAAGATGTTTAGAGCGGATTCATAAGAAAGTGAGTAGATGAAAATCAAGGAAACGATAGACGGTGGAATATGCGTTGCATAATGATGCATTTTGAAGCAGTTTGATTCATTCGTCCGGTGCCATGTCATTCCTGTGTAACAACTGCGATTAATTGCATCGAAAGGTTGTCGATTATGCACCATTGGAATCGGTTCAAACATAGTAGCATAAAAGAATGTAAAAATATTTGGGCACATTTCGTTTCTCTTTTTTGTGTTCTTCCTGTTTCTTAAGCTTCATTTGTATTATATCGTAGTTATGCTCTTTTATTTATGGGATATTTTATGACTTTTCTTGTTGTATGT
>JAARMF010002584.1:13442-26239 GCA_022844705.1 Toxascaris leonina
GGGGGGGGGGACGATTGTTCTGCAGAATGCTCGTGGTAGCCATCGAGCTGATTCAGGTCTGGAGAAATGATCTCACATATTTATTATTTGTTGGCAACTTACGATAGTGGCTGGTTAGATCAAGGGAGCACTGATGTGTATGGTGTGCCAGCTTCTTTGGCATGCTTCTCCGTTTGATCGTCTACTTCGAGGGTTTGTGATGCTTTGCAGTTGAGAATGTCACAGCGAAATGCTTTCGAAACAGCACTGGTTTAGAGAATAGGTAAGTGACAAATAATGCACACTTCCACAGCACAGAAAATCACTACGGAAATATTGGACATATTATATTGGTGCTGCAATAAAGAAATGATTTGAATTTTTGAAAGCTTTTAGGAGAGAATAGCGTTGTGGTGATACTGGGAGCTAACCTTGAAATAAAGCCGTCGCGAGCCGAGCAGATGAAAAATGTGATTGCGAATTCCAAAATGTTACTCTGTCAATATGAAATTCCGTTCAACACATTGAAACGCGCGTTCGAAATCGCCAAGGAGAGTGATGGTCAGTGTTTTCTCAAAAACTTTGTAGGGCAATTCTGACTGCTTGGGAAGCGTTTTAAAACTTTTACAATGTCATGCGCTGGATTAATGTCATGCATTGCTGCAGTTGATCTCGTAAAATCGATCTTACGAAGCGTCGATTGGCGTTATATGAGTCTGCTTATTTGTCCGATACTCGTTGACTTGGTGGAAGTGGAAACTATTTTTGCTGTGTGCAGTGCGAACATGCTACCAACGGTTCAGTCTTTTGGTTCAATCCACTGAAATACGGAGAAACAATAGACGAAGGAAGTGCCATGATTTTTGAAGTGAAATTTTGTGCTACAACTGGCCAGGCTTGGGGAAAACGATTGCAGCAACTGCAGCAGCACTTTCGCCTGTTTTCTTAAGTGACCAGTCGCAGAACGAAACGTGCCGTCAGACGTTGTCTCCTTGTCTTCGCACATTTATTGAACGGGGAGTCCAAGACGGGATCATAGACAAATGAAGAAAATTATGAAAAGAGTTGGCAAGGTTTGAGCTTTTGCGTTCTAATCACCTGAAAAACAGGTCCTATAAGTCACTCAAAAGAAGTTCTCGGACTAATGCCTTCGCATTTTAGCTAATCTGGTCGGTCTTGAGAATCTTCCATGTAACCTCGATGTTTTATTGATGCGACCTGTTTAAAATGAAAGTTCAGCTTTTTATAACTACATTCGAGGTAGGTCGATCACCGTAAATTATGACATAAGCCCTAGCTTTAGTGGATTCGGAATTGAAGCAATCGTACAGGCAGGCAAGCATGCGGACGCATATATGCGTAACCATGACAAGAATGCAATTTCGCAAAACAGATTTTCAAAAGCGCATAAAAACTGAGAAATCCTAAAAAACCGGTTTAATCATTAATGCTCAACTCATGAATAGCGCTCTTTAATTATCCAAATTCATTGAGGATATCGAACTTGCCACTCTGGTTCGCTTGTCCATTTTTCAGGTTTGGCACGGAGCTGTAGATGGGTGTTTAAGCAAAACTGTGTATTTTATGATTAGAAGTGGGTGATGCAAATGCGACAGACTGGAGTTTGCATTTGTTTCATACCACTCTAGGCACCTTAATGGGTACTGCTTTCAGTGAAGGTGTTTTTCAATTTTTCCCCTTGGACGCCCGAATTCGACATAAGTATTCTCAAGCTGGTCGATGTTCTTTGTACGAATAGAAATGAGGTTAGTTTTGGGCTTTACGTGTTTCTTTCCAGACCGTAAAACAACAAATTTCTAACATATTGTGGAGGTGTCCGTCTTGGAAAATTCAACGTTGGCCGCACCGACAATTTAAATGTGTTGTAGGATCGTTTGAATAAACCAGCTAAATAATGAATCAATAATCGATGCTGCCGGCAAAATAGTCGAGTATGGATCAAAAACAAATAAGTCAAACAAAAATGAACCAAAAATAAACAAATAAAATATATCCTATACTGTTGAATAAAAGTATTATGATTTCAGACAGAAAATTTGTCAGGCCGGAATGTGAGATGTATCGAAGAAGCAGTGATGGCAGCGAAGACGATCGTTAAACTAGGGCCGAAAGCCGTGATCACTACACTTGGTGCAAAGGGTGCGGTGGTTGCAACCGAAGGCGGTCTCGTTGTTCACATTCCCGTCCTGCCAGTTAAGGCAGTTGATACAACGGTAAGTGGAATAGCCGTTTCAAAGGCTCAACGGGGAGAGAAGGAAGAACAGCGAAATACGGATTCCTTTTGCCGTCACTATTTCCCCATCTACATTAAGGTGTTAGCAAGTGCGGGAGCTTTCTAAAGTGATACTGCATCCAAAAGGATATATATCACTGAAGAGAAGAACGACTTGCGCTCTCGTTCTGGAGAAAGCATTAATGAACAGTGAGCGTGATTATTCTACTTTTTCATTTCCGATGAGTTACCTTCGTCCTGTTGGCCACGAAACAGTCAGAAGACTAGGTATTATAGGGGCGAGGTACATAGAGACTTTGGGCGATTATGGTACGGGAGAAGAGAAACGTCGATTAACAAATTGATGAACCACTTGATATGCTCCTGCAGGCCGGGATGTGGGAAAAATCAATTTGGAGTTGAAAGAAATCATCAGCCGGAAAAAATTGATGCATGATAAATTTCAGAAAGCTTCGAGTAGAAAATTCACCAGAATCGTTGTCTCATGTGCATCACTAATTATGCTGGTTCGAAGGCTAAAATCCCCTACCGAAAATAAACTGGAAACTGAAAACACCAAAATAATGTTCAAGATTGCTTGATTGCAGGGAGCGGGCGATTCATTTTGCGGATCGTTGGCATATTTGATGGTATCGAAACCGAATTTATCCCTCGAGGAGCAAGTGCACCGCGCACAGCTTGTCGCATCGATTTCGGTGCAGCACAAAGGAGCACAGGCGTCTTATCCTTGGGCTCATGACCTACCCGACGACATCCTTGCTTGAACTGAACCCTGCAGAAGGTCGATTCCAATGCCATGAAAACTGTTTTTGCCTCTTCGAAGTACAGGAGCAGCTGAGAAAGGAGCCAGAGAGAGGAGTAGGTCGAGTGTAGGCCTCCTCCATTTGGATCTGATTGAGACCACTTTTTAAAAATTCTGTATACTTTTTGTGTTTGTATGCTGAGGAAATTTATGTTTGTGGGGTGTTTCTGCTGTGTATTTTTTCAAAATTTCATGTTTTGTTTCACTGAGAAAAATACTGAAGTCTTGTAAGTCTTTGTAAGTGAAATCTCTTTTGCTGGCAAAATCTCGCACTAGAGTTTCTCTTATCCCCCACCCTCTACCACCTCGGAGAAAAACGACTAGAGAGCTCTTTGCCAACAGTGCCTTCCGAACATAGTGACCAGTATGAACCTCCCTCTACTTGCAACAAAGCGATGAGTGAGGATAATAGCTGCTCGTACAACATTGCAGTTATTTACGACAATTGCAACAGCCAACTTAGTATCTGTTTTCACTGTTTTTTGGCCTCAGTTTCTCAGTTATTGTCTTTCGACACCTTTTGCTACAATTAAAATATAACAATTTTTGTTAACAAATCATATCTGAAGTTATTGCAATATTTGTGAATGGCCTAATCGAAGTCCATTAGAAACGGCATCAAATAATGGGACTTGATAAATAAGATCTAAGTCTTATGAAATATCAATCTAAATGCCTAACGGGTAGCAATAAAGAGTTGTGAGAAAAGAAAACTTCTTTTTTATTAGACTTTTCAGTGCAACGAAAACTTTTCGACTATTTGGCTTAAAATGTAGGAATGAAATATATAACTATCATGAGCCATTCGTATCTCTTTTTGACCTAATTCTTTGTAAGAACCATTTCTATGCATCAACCCAAAGTTTGTTGTTCGTCCGCGTGAGTTTACGAAAAGAGTCCAGAGAAAAAAGCAAACGAAGGAATACAACTGTAACAAAATAAGCAAAAGTTTTTTATGGTCCATAAATAATTGATACATGAAAAGGAAATCAAATACCTATCGACGACAACTTAAATATGAGATCATGTAGTGCATCGTAAAGGTGATGTAATGAGGTTATGTGCGTTGTTGATATTACGCTGCAACGCAAAAGTCTCCTGCAGTAGTCGTTTTCGACATTTTTTCCTTGTACAGTGTTCGTAACGATGTGAAAATAAGGGAAGAATTTTATGGTCGTAATTTGTTCCTTTGCACTCATCTGTTTCTAGAGTTTGACCCCCTTCCTCACCAGTCTACCACATTTGCAGCGAAAATCATCTAGGTATAAATATTGAAAGCAGTTGTTGCATTCGATTTTTCCACCCCAGCATTCACATGCATGGATATTTTATTATGTTGTTAAGGCGATTGAGTATACGTACCACCTGCCGCTAGGCTTCGTTCGAGGACCAAAAAAAGCTGCAGATATTTATAGCACAATTCAAGCAGAGAAAATAGTCGTCATTTCAGAAATCATAGGAAGATGAAGATTATTTCTTTGTCGCTTGTTGAGAGGAAGATGATGTGTTCGCATGGAAGGGCCAGGAGGCAGAGAGAGGGGAGGGGGAATATATAGCCGTGTGAAAGTACTCTTGTTTTTAAAAAACACTTCCCGTTACTTCAGATTCACAATATACAGAATTCACAATTTCACGCAGTTTGTACAGGAATTTTTTCACATCGTCATTCTCTGTACCGATCAAAGTACCTATGAATTTTGAACGCTGTGCGGATAGTCTCCACCAGAATCAAAAGTTTTAAGTTTGGAGTGTATCAACCTCTTCAAAAGGTTATTTAAAACTAGTTAACCATGAGCTTTGTTAATATTCTCAAGGAGCAGAATTCGATTTGCCGCATAAAATCTCGTCTTCTTTGCATAGCGCTGACGATGCATTCGTCTACACTCTTATCATCCACGCAATATCGGTCAGCATCCACCGATTATTGCAACACCTTATTCACCTATTTCAAATTTTGGTTTACATCATCCGCTTGCGTATTCAATTTACATGCATCGTTACAATGCTTCATTCTGCCTTCGTACATAGTAGTGTCTGGTGTTTCACCCCTCTTCCCATCTCTAGGCTCTTCTTCCCCCTTGTTGTGCTCTACCCCTCCTCTTCGTTGATTTATTCATCAAATCTTATGGTCGTTTTTTGTAGGAAGGTGACATCGGCTGAATGAAGCTAGACTTTAAAGTTTCACGTCAAAGAGCGATATTTCATTCCCGATCGAGGTGTGGAGGATTATGCTTTCATCTAATACAATAGGAAGATTCAGTACTCTAACTGTAAAGGAAAGGAGACCTGATGGTCTCTCAAAAGAAAACTCATATGTTGTTCAGATATTCAATACATTTGCTATCATTACACTAGAGGTCGCCGCCGTTGACCCCATCGAATGCGTAAAAAACATTTTGGTTGTGTACCCAGAAACACGAAGTGTAGACAGAAAAAAAGAGAAACCAATGTGGAACCCATTGCTTTGTTTTGCTTCGCTCACATTTTGCTTCAGCTGTTCACCGCAAAGTTCAAAAGTATCACCTTAATATGCTCATACGTTCCTACAAGGCTACTGTCTATTTTCAGCCTTAAAATCGCGAGTGATAAAGTAGTCGAGACATCAAAATTGAAAAAGTGAAAAATGTGAGCTGCAAAGGGACAATGAAAATGTTGAGCAAGGAGGGTCCGAAATGACGGAAAAGTCTAGTAATCACGTTGAAATGGCCTATTTCTGTTTTGAAGAACCGACAATAAGGCGCCTGCGATACCATAAGGCTCACAGTAGGCTTCCTTATCAGCGCCATAAGAGTAATAAAATGGCTCACATATTGTTTAGGAAGTGCAGTTCACACATAACCAAACCACTTTCACTTATCAAGCTGCTGTTTCTAATTACAATCCCTGGCAACACTTCTCTTCATAGTTCATTTATATATCTGCTATTAGACAATAGGTTGGCTGTTAACTAAGGTCGTAAAATAGCTATATCTTCAGTTGCCTCTGCTTGGAGTGTCGTCTCTTTCATCCTCCCGTGAATGGAGGACTGGAGGAAGCTGTTCTGTTGTCGAAGGGTCAGATCAGGTGCGCGCAAGCGCATGTAAAGTTGATGACAAACGGAAAAGCGAGCCGTACCAGCTGAAACGACACATCGCGCAAAAAAAGTCCAGTAATTTTCCGATAAATAATCAAAGATAAGCAATATGAGCGAGCGGTCGGTTCGATTAAAATATGCTTACATATTTTAATTAGATCAATCACTCGTGTATGAATGAGTTTACAGTAGGTTCGTTTTTTCGAGTAATTTGCGATCCAACCGGTTGCGGACATATATGCAGTCATACAAGTACAGGCGCATACTCATACGCACACACTCGACATGCGTGCAGGCGAAAACGCATATATACACCACAGGTGCATACGCACATACTCGTGTATATAGACACAGTTCCGTGCATACATAGCCATACACGCACACACGCATAACAACACACATACACATACACGTACACATGCGCATAAGGGAATGAGTACGTACACATACACACACTAATACACACACATACGCACACAAAAACACATACGAACACACGCAGAAACACACATACACAGATCTACGCACATGCACACACAGAAATACACAACACATATGCACACAGACACACACGGACACATGCGCACGTGCGCACACACACGGATACATGGACACACAGGTGCATGCACGCACATACACGATCAAGTGCACAGACATACACACATGTACACACACGCATACATACGGGCACATGCATACAACTACGTACATACGCCTACAGACACATATACGCATACACACAGACGCACGTACGCATACATACATCGGGGACAAACATACGGGAACATGAGCATACGCAGACACACCCAGATATGCACACTTACACAGACGCCTACACACACGCGCATACATACATACATATACAAACACGCATGTACACAAATACACACATACACACACAAACAGGCAACAACAGACACAAATACATGCATACAAATACGGGAACGCACATATACAACCACGCGGGCGTAGATATGACTTCCTGTAATGCGCCATGTTTTCAGAAATGTGTGAAATGATGAATTCACCATCACGGCAAATGGAACAATATTTGTCAATTGAAAATCGTACGGCTAAAGGTGAGGTAATCTTCGAAGCGTTGTATTATGAGGATGTAAGCCCTGAAGGAAACAGCAATGAGAAGAAGTACTTCTGAAAGATTTGTCATTGCGAATATTGTTCGGATGAGATTTGACGAGTACGAAGCAAATTCTAAACTTCGAGACTATGCTGTCAGCACTGAATGCAGCACTCGATTCTCTTTTGAAATGTTTGCTCATATCCGTGTCAGTGTTCAGATATGAACCCTTATGCAGTTATGCATATGTTGCAAGAGGAAAAGCGGAAGCAATATTTGAGAATGGGCGCCTTAGTACAGAAACGAAATATAACTCATGAGAACAACAAAGCCAAAGATATGCTAGAAGTGTGACAAATTTTGGGTGACGAGGCATTAATACACCCCTCAGTATGTGAACGTTTTGGCAATAGCAACATCGGACGGAAATAGATTCCATAATTGTGTGATCTTTTGTGAATGTAATCTCCTATAACTGAGAGGTATGCTTGTTCACGCCAATCGTTTACTGCGATAATAATAATCGGAGTGATGTGCAAAGAAAATAAGTACCTGCGTTGTTCGAACTCGCATTTGGCGGCACACACATCGCAGAAAAACAAATCTTTGCAATCAGTTAATTCGTAGGGGGGATGGGGAGGGTAGGCGTAGTATCCTAAAATATGTAGCCGTTGTTCCATACGCTTTATTTGGCTGCTCAGGTGAGAGGAATGCGAAATCCATAACGTTAAATACCTTGCAGGCTTCTTTGATTCCATTTATCACGACAGCCATGCTAAGCTTTGGCTCGTACAACATTTGTCCTCGTAATATCATCAGTTCTTCTAGGTCAGCTGAAATTTTCAAAGCTTTTCATTTCGCATCCGATGCTTATATTGGGCAATTATACGGAATACATGGTTCAGGTGTGAAACAAGAGTGGAACATCAATTTCTTTGGAAAAAACTGAAAAATGCTTTCATGAGAATTGCGTCGTTAGTATCAGATTTGGATGTTGGGGTTACTTCGTTCAGTCATAAGCAATCTAAAAGAAACATTCTAGCGGGGCGCTAGCTTCTCTCTTCACGAAGCATTCTGTGATCCTGTAATAGTCAGCTACTACAAGCAACATCGAGTGATTGCACATTCAGAGCCACAACGAGGACGACCAGGTTTGACGCTGTTATATGGCTGCTATTAATAGCACTTTGTGAAATACATAGAACCAGCTTCAATTTTACAACCGCTTCATTATTATTTCAGTCTGTAGTTATTTCTGATCAAATTTTGCTAGACATACTTAGCCACCACTTCCATTTGTTCTATTTTACTTCACACTTGGTTTATGTTATCACTAACACTTGTGGCGATAGTATTCCGTTTTGCATATCATTGTTCTTCGTTGCAATTCTCCCCCTCTCTTCTTAGTTTACTTTCCAATTCTCTTCGCTTCTTGGTCTTTTTCACCTGCGAACTTCCTAATTCTCTTCTGTTTCTTCCTCCTCACATTTGCAACGATTATTTATTTTCACACCGACTGAATTACGATTTCGCTCTGCTCGTGGCCTCACATAATTTCACTATTCACATCAACGAGTGAGGGACAGTGCTCGTCCATTCATCCATCCTATCGCCATTGTCCTACTTTACGACTCCAGTGCGACTAATATTTTTCGTGCTTTTTTTTCTTTACTACACTGTCTTTATTTTCTGCTTACACAAATTTCTTCTTGACTAGAATAGAATACGATAAGATAGTACCACTCGAGGGCATGCCTAGAAAATAAAGGCGCAGAGAATTAATGGCTTCTCATCGGAGACCCAATAAGTCTCAAAAGGCATTCTTGTGAAGGAATCGGTCGAAGGAGCAAAGTGCATGGAGGCGAATGCCCGAGAAATGCAAAATACCGCAGCAAATAGCTTAGCACATTGTTTCGGTATGGAAACTGAAATCTGTGAATCGTCTGCTTCCCTCGAAAATAGTGCTATTCCCACTCCACTCCCAAATTGAACAAGCGTACAAGTATTGCAGAGTAGAAAGGCGCTTCTCTCACATGACCAATTAATTATTTATTTGCTGTCATATCCACAGCGCAACTAAAAATTGCATGGAACACAAAATACTGTCTTTGACGAACGAGGCTTATTGGAAAGCAGCATTCTGCCGGAATGATAGACCTTAACAAAAATCCTGTGAAACAATGTTTTTAACCCCGAAGATATGATGAGTAACTCCAATGCTATTCGCCCACTCATTTCTGGTAGCCTCATCCACTCAATCTGAAATCAATGCGGGCTCATGTCCATGAACTTTCTGTTCGGTGGTTTTTTCACCGAACAAAATAAAAAATGCTTGAAACATTACCGAATTCTTCTTAGCATATCGTCAACTGACCTTCGAGTATTGCGCTGTCATCTGGTCCCCATTCACTGCTACAGTTGCCGCAAAAAATATCTGGACCCACTCTAGACTCTTGTAGGGACCGAGTAGGTATTTCGTCCTATTTGGCCTTGAATCGCTCTATAACAGATAAACTGAACTCGAACTATGTTTTTACTACAAAATTTTAAAACACCTCCTTCCTGCCGCTTCATTCAGCATTATCTTTTTCTACATCCTGTCCGCATCTCATTCTCCTTACAGCTGAACAATAAAGTGGTTCTACGAAACTGTGTTCTTAAATACTTCGCCTATTCGGTTGTAAAGCGTGGAATGTGTTATTTGAAGAAATCGATTGATCAAAAATTCTCTCGATATTTTCTTGTAGGTTAAATTCCTCTGATTTACCAAAAATAGCCGATCCGGAAATATTGCCACCAATGTCACTCAGCAAACTTCTGTGATTATCAATGTCGTCGCTGTATTTGGCCGTTCCACGCTGCATGTAGATATTTTTGAAGGGGTCGTTATCACCATCACCTCGCAATTCCATTATTCAACCGTTTCTAGTCACAGTAAATAAACGTGCACCTCGCTTTCTACATTGAAACGAGCTTTTCTCTTTTTGTTGCATAGACTTTCTTTCAAATACCAAAACTAGTTAAATCACATGCAGTCAAGCAAGAAATTTATTAAATTTCTGCAATTGTTCGTGCCGCATTTCACTATCTTTTCACCACTTCTGTGATGTAAAACAGTACTTGGTAGGGAATATCTTCGAAGATTTTCGTCACTTCAACGATCTATCTGCTCAATTGAGGTTGCCGAACATGCTTGCTTTCTAGTTCATTCCATTAGGCTGACCTCTTGAGTGAACATTCAAAAAGAGACTACCCCAGAATCTTGGTTATTTCAGGGAATGAAGTCAAAAATGCGAAATAAGTTTCATTTGGTACTTTTAGGTGGCCATCACTCATGCAAAAGACAATACGTCCGAAAAAGAAGCCGCAATTGGAGAGTGATATTGCTGTGTAGAATATTCTTCCCATCAAGTTTGCTACTGACAAACGCTGATGTCATCTACCTGGAAACTCTCGAAAAGAGAAGCAATACAAAGACATTGGCATCATGCCCATATCATGAAATTTCTGTAGCGAAATTTTGCATTTCGAATTTTGAAATTTCTTGGCAAAGGTCCGAATTACTTTCCAAAAGTTCACGTAACGCTGAAAGCATCGAGTGCCCGCGTTCTTTCGCACCTTGTCCTTATCCGCGTTCTTGCACCTAACACGTACGCACTTCGTGAGAGTTGTTTTATAATTTAGTGACTTCATTCAAGCTCATTTCTTTCCCAAAGGACTATCTGACATTCAGCACAAATATCCCATACTTCTCACTTATTAGGACTAATTTCATTCTAACACAATGCCTCCAACGTTGAATATGCGAATGTCTAAAGGGGAGCATGTAGTACGCAGTTCGGTCCTCATTTCACTATAAATCAAGATTGAGCAGCGCATGAGTGCTGAAGTCGATTGCTTTTGGGTGATCTTCGGTGATAAATTCAAACATTGTGCTTTAGATTTGCAATTTGCTGGAGCACTTTACGATGATGGGGCTCAACGATTGGGGCTTTTTGCTGTTGTTCACTAATATGAATTCCCAAAAAACCATTAACTGGAACACTGTACATAGTTAGCAGCAAAGTTTTGATTTCACTGAGTGATTTGCAAAAAGCGATTTTCATTTATCGAAAAGAAAATCAATCCTTGAACCCAAAAGCGAAAAAGCATTCGAATAATTGCACGTCACCATATTAATCTTTAAGCTTAATGCATAGCGCTGCTGTTTCGCATTTCAACTGATCAAATGTTCTATAGGGAGTTCGTTTCGCTGCGATCGGAAAGGCGCATGTTGGAAGCAGATTTTCGAGCGCATTTCACTGTTTTCAACTCTTTTTGAAGGTGATGGATTAGCATGCAATATTCGAGGTCGCTATATGCTGTTAATTATACTTAAAAACTTTGATAACGCCTAGCTTCAATTGTTCCTAATTCCGAAACTACTGAATAGGCGGGCACGGACACACATATGCATATATGGATATGAGCAGATACGACGCCACAAAATAAGCTTTGGAAAAGCGAATTTACGAAGACTGAAAAGAAGCAGCTGACAGCTTCAACAAGAGATCGAAGAAGTCTTTTTTGCAGTTCTAATACTACAGTTTAGAAAACAGCAATGTTGTGCACCACGTTTGAAGACTAACATTATGAGGAGCAATTCACTCGGATCATTTTCATTCACCGATAGATCAAAAACTCGCACCATGCATACTTTCGACCCGCCGAGTTTTATCAACGACTGCTTCTGCGAGTTGGCGTGCTAACGATAAGAGTTAATTCGCTTTAGACGCCGGAATGCGATCAAAGTGCCGACTGTAATCTTTGGTTGCGGTTGCAGTCTATTTCAGTCTATTTCAGAAAAGGTAGAATCTTATGAGGTAGAAATACTGGATGAAAGATATTTCAGCCGAATAATAGGCAAGTTGAGATGTGCGCTGGAGACGGCACAATATGTGTTTGCGCACTCCGCCTGACCTTCGAAATTCCCGATGAATAAGGCGCATATGCATAACGTCTCTTCCACGTATTAATTATATCGACCACACTGCTCGTACATACCTTCTACCGAAGACTCATATCGTTGGGATTTAACCATTGTGAAATGTAAGCGAACTCCTCCCACATTTAGATCTATATAACTCCTTTTAAGTTTAATGGATGAACACGAAACGTGGTGTGGAAAGTCCAGCTATAGTAACTTGAGCTTGTGTACTTCTCAAGTTGAAGCAGCCAAGTGAACAGATAGACAGACGCCCACACGTGCGCGCAGATAATGCACTACTCTGAAGCAATTTTAAGCGAATTTATGAAAGCGCATATCAACATAAAGGAAAAAGACAGTCTCTTTCACATGAACTTTCAACGTGAACGTCCTCTACGTCTAAATGGGAACAATCGTCGCGCTCAAGACGTAATTAGGAACCTAGCTGTGCATATCAGTTCAAATTCCAAATGGACTTTTCACTGTAGGGGAATAGCGAGAAAAGCATCACGAGTAGCTAACTGTATACTACTTTCGCCGGAACACCCGTGCATTGAACACTACAGACTTGCTTTTATTGTCTGTTGCCGCCCTTTTCTCGAATACTGTAATCAGATATGGTCACCATGCACTTGATAAAGGCGC
>JAARMF010002586.1:13161-26229 GCA_022844705.1 Toxascaris leonina
GGGGGGGGGGGAGGGTGATGATGGTGTTGTGAGCTCACTTCTTGATATCTTATGTAATGATTCGGGTTTCCATTATATGCACTATTTAGGTATGTGTTATGTGGTCGGATGTTGCAATAACGTTATGGCTTATTGGTTTTCGCCAACTGCAGCTATCTGCTTTCGTTCTAACGGCGGCAGTCATTTCACTATTTATTTCACCATCTTTTCTAGCTGCTGGTTTATCATGCGCTATATTAGCTGCACAAGTTCGAGCTTCAATTGACTTGGTTAGCATAATATTTCCTCGCTTCACATCTTATCGAATAAAATCAGCTGACACAACTTACATTGTGTTCGGCAGGTACTAGGGTTGAGAGGACAATTCGCGATGTGTTTCTGTGATGTGAAACTTGGGAACCTCATGGGTCATCTCGTTGAAGTAGCTAAGACAGAACTCATTTTGTGGTAGAGGATCTCTTCAAACGAACTTAGCGCTCATGCTTCTGCTAAAATTTCTTTCATGAATAAGTCGCATGCTTCAAAATTATGTTTGTCTTAGTGGATACTGTCGTTTTTATCGTAGAATGGGACCGTGAAGCTGAAATCTAAATGAAATATGGCTGTTCTATAGTAGATATATTGTATCCTGGATCGAAAAACCTACGCAATTTCCAGCTTGCTTTAGCTTGCAAAGAAGTAGCTGAAGAAAACAATTCAACGAGTATATGAAACTCACATTTTTCGATGAAAAACTGCTTTTTGCATAGGTAACTTGAAATGTATTTGCAAGTTGATCATTCATGATTCTTATTTTACAGCTTGGCGTACTGAAGATATTTATCACAATTTTTTGTCTCCTTCTTCCATTCTTATTGATTCGTTTATTCAGAATGCTGGCAAAAAAGTATGGATTTAAAGGTCGGTTTTAGTTTATCCGTTTTCTTTTAATTAGCATGAGATTTTGTTGTTTAGAACGATCGTGGAGTTAAGTGGGATTGTTTTCTTGTTCACTAGTGTTTGATGAAATTGGCTTGTTTAAATGCTTCAGTGGAACCTTTTGTTAGTCGTTACAATGCCCACAGTATGGAGCAAATTTATGAATGCAGCTTTTATGAGGGCTTTATTTGCAAATGCAAGTGCAAATTTGACTGTCCATTCCAACAATCATGATCTTTAATGATGCTCTCCGAGCGATAATCGCTCTTTGAAGTACCTAATCGTGAGTATCCCCAGTTATTCAGTGTATTAGGCGATTGGAAATTTACACTCGAGAGTGTTCTCGTTGAAACCATTCGTTCACTATGGCGATCAATCGATCTTTCTTCTTATAAATGGCGATCTTCTGCTCTTTTAGCATCTTTTATTTACAGATGCTCTTGGGCGTTCATTCCGTGCTAAAGTTGGCTTAACGTGCTTATATCTATGTACACTTTTCATGATGGTTTCTTTGCTTTATCGAGGGGAATTGTCGTTGGATGTTTCTAATGATGTCACCAATCTAACTTGGTAATTATACGTTGAAATTTCGAGTAGTTACTAAATTGCATTTTTACTTGTATTTTATTAGTATCGCTTATATATATTAGCTCAAATTTGAAAATTTCTCGAATATATAGTATAAGTAATGGATAGTTGTATGTGGTTACGATGGTTCACGCACTAGGATTGGTACCAACCGATCACGAAATCAGGATGAGCGCCTTTTTTCCGCTTCTTTTTTTTCTGTTGATAAGCGACATCAAGATATTTGACTAAATCCCTATTTTTCGTTAATTATGCATAGTAGTGGGGTCTTTCTTTTGTGGTAAAAACTAGATGTGCAGTTTTGTGTGGAAGTGTTTTGCGAAGATAATAATGATATATTTTAAGGGCTAAATTCGATAAACATTGTAATCCATCAGATAGCAACACTATACAAAAGCAAATCGAATGCAGTCAACTTAAAGGTGATTTTCGATATTTTTTTTTATTTCTACGAGAGAATATGTCGATTGTAGAAAATGTTTTAAAATATTTTTACATTGCATAAATATTTAATCGGTTCTATTGTATATTAGTGCAAAAATATCTATATTCGTTGAGGCGTTCACCATGTTTTCCAATTCTCTCATTTATGGAGATGCATTCGTACAACAAAAGAAACGTCTTGTTCACTTCCTGGCAACATGCTTCTTAGGATTACTCTTTTGTTCTGAGTTGGTTATTGTCGTATGGAAGAGTTTAGTTCAAAAATATCACGAGCAGATATATTCATGCTTTGATAATTTGTGAGCTGAAATATTCAAAATAGAGAGAAATGTTTACCTTGCCAGGTACCGCTGTGAATTGGAAAGGTACAGTGCAATCAGTTCGTATTGTTGGCATCGACAACTCTTTCGAAACGCTGTTAGATTATTTGCCGGATTCGATAGCTCAAACTTTTCGATGCTTTTATGGTACCGATAAAAATGATGCCAAAGGAAAGTCGGCTGTGAGGTAAAAATATCCTCTTTTAAGTAGTAATGCTGTTTTACTGATTGCAAGAAACGGTCCTCTCTGGACACCACTACCTTGTGTTCTCTCTTCAATGTGCTAATGGTTATGCTTATTATTTTTAGCAGATATCTTTGTATTTGTAATCAGTTCATTATGTTCAATTCAGAGGGATAGATTTTAGGGCTTGCTTACTAGTTTATAAGAGAAGTGAAAGGGGAGAAGAGCTTTGAGCGCACTGCAAGAATGCACATCTGTGCACATCTATCCAATTGTGTGCACATCTATCTCGCAAGAAGTGAGGAAAATAAACTACAAGGATCATATCATGAAATTCAACTTTCCACTCTTTATGAATCTCCCTCCCTCCCCCCTTCCCCCCCCCCCTCTCCGACTGTGATCGGAGTCGGTAGACGAGGCAAGAGGTTACACGGAATTCCCTTTGAGCGGGAGATTTTCGTTTTCCATTGAAATTTTTGCGAAAAATTCCACCAATCAAGGTTATTCACGAATTTTTCCAAGATATCTGAAGAACCACTCGATGTGCCAATTTTCATCCATTTGATTAGATTTTGAAGAAACTAGTCTTGCCTCATTGGCGAAAAGATTGATGTTCTTCTTCATAAAATAGAAGTCGAAAGCGAATTGATGTATGATAGTTCAACTTTCGATAATTTCACGACTACCGGAAGTAATTTATTCGTAGCATGTAAGTGCTTACATAATATATCGTTATGCATAAGCTGATTTGTTTACTGCCTACGATAAGGCATTTGCCTTTTTTTCCATACAATGGTTATGGCTTTATGGATTGATCACGGAGCGAGAGCATGGTTGATCGGCTTCTATCATTTTTCTTTTGGCCAATTTGTCATTTTGCCGATTTTAATTAGAGCTGAAAAATTGTACAATATATTTACAGCGGCAATCAGTGCAGCTTAGCGAGCCATAATACATATTCGCTAGAGGTGCATGTATCTGGACCATATGGCGAGCATTATATCAGTAGCAACAAAGGACAGCTAATTCTTTCAGCTTCGAACGCTTTTACGGAAATGCTGAAAATGCTTGATGAAGGTTACTTGTTTGTTTTCATCTCGTTTTGCGTGTTTCCGATCCATTTTGCTGGCTTCATCTAAAATCATTCAAATGTGTTGCTTCTGTTTCAGTGCATCGTTAATGAAATTCTTGCCGGAAAAGAGGTTTTGTTGAGTACTGCATATAAGGTTGAACCTCTGAAATTTGCGAGACTTTTAGTGAAGAAAACCACCTAAAATAGGTACAACCTCACGGGCGAAGTTTTATTCAACCGTATCTCACTTCCTGCAAACGTGTTGCAAAGAAAAGATCGGGTAGCCTTGTGATTTCAGTTATATTGTTGTATCGTCGTTGAAACTTATAAAGATTGATTGCATTTAAGGGGATCTCGTACGATTCATCGCTTATTTTGATCAATATCCTGTATTTCGATATCCACCAAAATTGCGTTTGCTTCAACTGGAATGTATCACTTGCAGACAGGTACGTATGTTTTCATTGGTTGTTTCGTCGTGGGGGAGGAACTCTTCATCCAGATTTATCTGTTAATGATCCTGGAACTTGGCTGTATGATAGTCGGGTACCGACAACCTCACTTTCGATAGCATGCTGGAATTTTAAACGTCCATATTCAGAAAGTCGGGCTTCAATGTTCAGAAACAAAGAAACTAGCATTTAAGCACTTCTGACTCCTATGGAGTCACAAGCGTGTAGTGATTGCGATGTATTATATATATATATGCAGTAGGCTTGAGTCTGATGGGTTGTTTTGCAGTTATTGAATCGAAAGGATGTACGAATCGTAAACGTTAAGAAGGATCGAAGACGTTTCTGGAATAGAATTTTTTACGCTTTCAAGTTTCTCTTCAACTTTATTTTTGCACCAGTATTTTGGATTCCGACATGAGCGAGCCGAGCCATCTTTGGTGTTTGAATGCCGATATGGAGATAGCATCATTCGGATTCCAACATAAAAGAGCTGAAAAAATTTTTACTTTGCTGAGCCGGGTCTCAATTTCTAATCAGCTTGATATGATTATTTTTTTCGAAATTATTAAATGCTTTCTAATTTTCATTTCAATTGGAGCCTCTCTCTGACTGCATTCTCTTCCATTGTCACATTGTTTCGCTAGAAAAAGATAATTCTCTTAAATTATACTGAAAATTTCCATCAACTCATGCAGAAGCATTTTTCTAAGCTACGACATATCAGAAAAGAGGTAATACGCTGAAGCCTAGCCAGAAATAATTGACATTTTTCTCATCGCGATATAGCGTCCTCTGTGAGATGTGGGAAATGAGTGGACGATTTTCGAGAAACTTATATATTGACGCCAAGCATATAATGAACTATGCTTTATCGTTTGTTCTATTTCAGTTTATAAGTCTTTTTGCCCTAGAGGAGTTATTGCGTTCCTTTTTTTACTATGCTTACAATTGTTTACTTTTAATTTGTAATAACTATTATCTCCAGCAGAGGTTGTGTTTAAATAATTTCTAGCTTCTTGTAGTGGCCAATGCGAGGATTCCTCTCTGACCAATGTGAACAGGAGCTGTTACATAACTCTTTTGCACATAGCTTATGCGATGATCTTTCAGGTACGTATTGGTTTCCTCTCCCAAAATATTTCACAGGACCATACCCCTAATCGACGAAAAAAACTTTCTGGCATAATTTTTCCCGATATGTTTAGTCAGCAGTCACTTACTTGTCATAAGGAAAGAAAAAACAATTACTACATCAAAGGTCTTTTGCTCTGCTCCCTCCCCCTCTCCCCCACACCCAACCCCTTCGCATCTGATTCGGAAGCAGTGATTTTTATAGATGTAAATCCTTTAAGATGAGCACGTCGACAAAACCTACTAAGTTGAATTCACTGAAACCACAGAGCTTCATCATTATCATTGATGGTCAGATCGTAGAAATTGGGCTTTATTTATATGGAGCGAGCAGTTAAATTTTTTTTTTCGACAAAATGATTGGCTAAAGAATAGTTAATGCCGACTGCATGGCACGGTGATGTGACAGCATCTTGGGGGAGCCATTACTGCCTTAGATTTTCGCAAATGTCTTCAACATTGCTGTTGTTTTAAAGACGCTGTACAGACGTGATGCGTTCTCTCTAACCGAAAGAGAGAAGTATAAGCCAGTTGTCATGAAGTACACAATAAAATAATCGACGCTTGCATATCGCCATGTGGGGTCGTGTCCATAGCGAAGTCCCTCATCGATATGAAGTATCATAATTGACAACGAAAGAAGTACAAAGTATCTTTGGACTTTTGGGAACGACGGTTAGAGTATTTTGCACCCTGTGAATACCGCAGCTGAGTATAATTCGTTATGAGTCGGTACCCATGGGAAATGAAACGCATGAAACGTTCATCGGGCAGACTCCCAAGTGAAGTATTTAGTGATAACAGACAGGAATGTCGTCGTAGCAAAATGCCATCGACCGAAAGTAGTGGAAAGGCAGCAAGCTGGCGTTTATTGCGGGAAGTGGGTGGGAGTTGGGGGAGGGGGGGGAGGGAGGGACGGGGGATCAAATCCAGTGACAACACCTGAAGCATGAGGTACCTACACTAATATCGGCGTTGGCGAGAGGTGAATATGGGCGGATTCGTGGACCATTGCTTGCGCAATTCACTCTAATGGACGCCGTAGACTTGCATCGTTCTTCCTATCCCCCCCCCCCCCCCCCCCCCCCCCCCNCCCCCCCCCCGCCTTCCACTTTCCGCACTTCCATCAGCGTGAATGCAATGGATAGTCCTCCGAAGCCTAGCCATAACTGTCTTTTCATACTTGAAACGTGTTTAAAGCAATAGCTCAACAACGTTTAAAGGGATTTTTGAGTTCTGAAATTCCTTCGCCTCTACGGGGGATCTTTGGAGAAGGATGATCCCTAACGGGAGCTCCCTGGAAGACGAAGGGTCCGAAAACGCCTGGTTTTGTTACGAGACTGTTTAACGTCAGTTTACAAATAAATTTATTTGCTTGCAAGAAGCTAATCTACGGGTTGCTCCTTGTGAAGGGGACCCCACGGGAAGGTGATGGTGATCTCCGCGGCACTAGCGTGGAGCATCTCTCACAACGCTGTCGTTTCCTACAGAAGTCAAAGCACCGAAAAGTGACGCATTGTTGGGGAACGTTAATTAACGGTTAAAACGGTGGTATCATCCGCATCAGAATGCTATTAGGGTAAATCTCATTCTTTGACTTGGCCAGTTACGCCGATAATTCGGTGGTTAATCTGGAGACTATGATGTGATTAGCAATGAATGAAAAGGTGTTCGGCAGCTTCGATTATGACAGGTTGGGAGGTGCAAATGTCTAGGGTCCTTCAATTATATAGGGACAATGGCAAGTTGTGATCAGGTATGGCGGACACTATTACACCTTTCTCCATTCCTTCTTCTTCTTTCGTCCCCTAACCTTTTTTTTCCTTGCATATCATTCGCATATAACCTTCAAAATTATGATTTCTTACTTCCGGCTTGTAAAACAAGTCACTCTGATGTAACGACCCTAATATATCACATTACTGGGAAATAATATACGAACGATGACTAACGGAAGATCGTAATGTGGAATTGAAAATTTTTTGGATCATTTTTCGAGAGGAAAAAAAACAACGAATGAATTCATAGGAAAACTTCAACATGCGAAATCATTGTAAAACCAACCTTCACATCTTCAGGGTCAAGTAATTCCTTAACGGGGGGATTTCTGGATCGACTAGGCTCTAGAAGGGGAATTCCCTCGATCGATGATTTTCTTAACAGGAAATTCTCGGGATCGGCCGATTTCTTAACGAGGGGATTTCCTGGCTAGACCAGTTCCATAACGAAGGACATGATCATTATTTTTACCAATTCTTTTAAGTGCCGAAAAATAAACGTTAAAGAAATTCGCCGCAATAACATTCAAGGAAATAGTTTTATGAACGAAAAGAAAGCGCATTCAAAAGCAATAATAGGCGATATTTCCGAAGGCTTGCACAAATCTCCTTCCTATTAAACGAATTGAGTAAAAGCATCTTTTATATAACCGAACTCATAAAATAATTATGTCTCCACATGAATCATCTCTGATGAAACTTCGGTGGCGATCGCGAAGCAAGCGCATCCAAGCTACATGCAAAAAAGGTAAAATTGCGTCGAAAACGTGCAAACATGGGCGAACTGCGCGGACATTATATGTATATATATATATATATATATATATATATATATATATCAAATAACAGAAGATCGAATTTCGGGACAGTATAGCCATTTCAAGGTTCANTCAGCATTGCCTTCTGGCCATGCAATATATGGACGACCCTCAAGAAAGTGTGTGCTGATGCGGTCTCCTAAGGAATGTGGAATGTCCGATTTGTGAAGGTGAGTTGACACTACCATTCTTAAATAATCTAGAGCCCCAATACTCAACGCGCTTTTACATCATGTTTCGTGCTGCAATCACTATAAAATCCACAAAATAAATTACGCATTATCAGCATCACGCACCCCAATGATATTGCTGATCAACCGAAGTTCCTTTCAACCAATAACCGATCAAAGGTGTTGTCTCGAATTCAAAATTAGGGGGGTTGAGACTCAATGACTCTAATGAGGTTGGTCGGGTAATAAACCGGAAGCATCCACTAGGAATGGAAACTCGTTCGCAACCGGAACCCCCCCTCCCCCTCCCCTCCCCCAAGAAAAGTCCTAGCCTAGCGGATATTTCTATCCAAAAATTGTTGATAGAAATTTCAATCTTCGTTTGGTCACTATCACTGCGCTCCGATGATTCATCACCGCAGACGTATGTATGCGTTAAGTACATTGCATGAGTCATCGGCACAACAACGCATCAAGAAACGAATGTCAATCTCTCAACTATATCGTCGTTTTTTTTTTTTTTGTTCTAAATTCACAAATGAAACAGAGAAAAAGAAATTTCGAAATTCGTACAAATTCGAAGAGATCCATTAGAGTTATAAAGTAAAAATGAACTTCATAAGTTCTAATCAATTTCCCTGAGGTACAGTGCTTATTTTGCAACGTTTTTTTTTTTTTGCGTAATAAGCACAAATCATCCCACGAGGACAATTTTTTACACCTGCAAGAATCATTGGGATATTGGCGATGTTTAAAGGAGGATATATGTTGATCGGAAGAGTGAAAGGTAGTGTGAAAAAATAATCAACACCAATGCATAGTATGTTTTTTTAGCCCTTTTAGATTGATTTGTTAAAAGCTCAGGTGAATCCATCTATCAGAGTTGTTCTAGCTTCTCCTATAATTTATTTCCTTTCAAGTGGTGTTGCTTTTCTTTTTAACCGCTGAAATGTTCAAATTTTGTGATGTTTTAAAGAATAGAGTTCTTAGATTCTTAAGTTGTGACTTTGAATGGATAACAAGTTGCGCCTATTCATGCTGAGTTGTCGGTGAATGCTGGCACCTTTTTAGTTTCAATAAGTCGTTAATTACCACTTTTATGTTTTTAGTGACCTCACCAATTCACCTTTAATCTTTCGCAAACATCGATCGACCCAACGTGGCATCTACATTTCACGTCCGTAATTTCAAACATCCGATAATTCGTCAAAGTTCTTGACTCTGCTGCCGGAAAATACCTTCTGATGCAAATGTCGTATCGTCATTAAGCCTCACTCTACAAACTCGCTTTCAAGATAGATTCACTCAACGTAGAACTATAAGATTTGCTTGGTTATAAGCCTCCTTCCTTAAGCACCCAATCCAAGCAGTGCACGTAAAGCGGATTCTTAGAGAAAAACAAAATGTTTACGATGCCGACAAAACTAATAGATACATAAGTTTCATTAATAACGGAACAACAAAAATACAAAAAAAAAAATTCATTTGTGAGAAAGCTGCCTAAATATCCTTTCTCGATTACATATCCAGTCCTTTCTTGATTATATACTTTGTCAAAGGCAAATACATTAGGCAAAAATATGTTAAATTTATTATCTATAAGTAATGCGCTATGAGTGGTAACTTGATACTACCCGAATCTTCCAAAATTCCACAACGAACTATTAACTTCTAAAATTACAATAATTTTCTCTACATATTTAGTTACTTCCCTGTCACTTAATTATTTGTTTACTGCTCAAAAAAGAAGAAATAAAATAAAATGAAATCCTCTTGGAAAATCAAATTAATGATAAAATTCGACTTGCTTTATTTTCGATTTCATCAGTAATCACGAGACAATATTAGAAAAGCATACCAGCATAGTTGATAGGCTATACGCTTTTCGCCTTCTATAAAAGTGCACAATTTTTATTGCCTACAAATTATCGACTGTGTGATATTTTATATCGATCGAATCTTGTCACTATAACTTCGACAAAGATAAAGCATGAAACTATGGGATAGGTATATTTATTTTTGTTTTATTTTATTCAATAAAAAATCATTGACTATGAATGAATGTCCCTTCATATCGCTTCTATTTGTTTTGTTTCAATACTTCCCGAATCCAGTTGATTTCTGCAATCTTTTTTAGAGGCTCACTCCATCTTATCGCCGGTCGACCTTCCAATCTATAGCGTCTATTCTGTAATTCTTTTCACCTTGTTCATGGGAAAGCTATACAGACCGATAAATATATGTAAACACAACACTACGCTAAAGATATTCGCAAATGTGGATTTGTAACGACGATAAACGGATTGAGAATATGAAACCTCAAGGTGCGATAAGACAACTCGAATCTGTTGTCAATTACTGTTAATGAGATAAAGGAAAGAAGAAACTGTGATAAGGAACATCACAATAACCTGTCACTCACCGACGTGATAACGCATAAGAGTGGATTTATGTAAAGCTCTACTACGATAGAAGCCGATATGACAGAACAATCGAATCGATCCAAGAATATAATAAATGCATTTTGTTTCTGCGTTGTGAATGACACTCTGACTTGGAGATAATGGACCAATTAAGTGGGATTCAAAGGTGAGCAGCCTTCAATATTATAGGTTTCGCGGTAATAGCCTAATATTAAAGCATAGAATTATAAATGCCTAGGGCAAATTCTACCTTCTCTAGTATCGATGAAACAACGCGCAACAACTTGAAACAATATGCATAACGATTCGCCCTCTTCGAAATGGCCAAAAGTATGCAAGACTTGAACGCAGAGTTGAGAAGGTTTCTTATTTCTCCTCCTAGGAAAGCAGACGAAATTTTTTCAAGCTGAAGGCCTCAAAAAAACAAAGCGGAATCTTTAACTCTGTTGATAAGAAAACCCAAAACATACCATTCTTAATCATTTCAGACATTTCTTTTCTAGTCAATTTCTGTATTAAGCATCGTAATGAGCAAATCCCCCGATGTATTTATATCAGATTCACGAAAAAAAAAACTTTGCAAAGAACCGTTTGAGATGCTGAAATTGGAGAACCCTTAAGTAGATGGTTCAGATTTCATGTTTTCTTTAATTGCTATCTGACGATCGGCAATTCACTCTCCGATCAAACTCTGTGCCAATCGCGCATTACCAACCGAAGCTCTTCTCGATTAAGCATGATCATCACTACATCCAGAACGATGATATCTACTAAGAAAATCTGGTTGAAAGCATGCGGAGGTAATTCACTTTCAGCGTTATAGAATATGTCTAGCCTCTTCAATAACTTCAGATGCTATCCTCGCAAACTCTTGAGCTATAACGTTTCTATCGAACCCTCCATCCATCTTTCAAGTAACTTTCTATGGTGTACAATGCTGCGTCTGGTGCAAATGTTCTCCTCTCTCTTTTTTTTTGCATTATTGCAGTACCACTAAATACATTTGCTTTCCATGTGAATTTAAATTAGCTGTTCAATGATGTCGATTGAGTGACTTTGAATTTTTTTCTCTTCAAATACTCATTATTTGATAGAATTCTTCTCCAACGGAAGTGACGTAGGTGATGCAAATGCATCACCTACGCCACTTTTGCTGCATTTATTTGTGGTCAGAGCAAGAAATAAATGACGAAGGAAATAAGGAAACAATTCTGACCTTTTTATTGTACATCCTACGTCTCTTTTTTTTGAAATTCATCTTTCACAGGTAAGCATACTCTTTTGTATTCTTTATTGTTATGCATAGTAATCTTTCCTGCCCAATTCGCCTTTACTTTTATGTTTTATTTTCTTGCGCGCTCATTTGTTTTGATCCTCTTTTCGGTTCGTTTCTCTCCCAATATTATTCACTTTTGGTTCGAAATCTAATATTTTTTAAAAGCATAAATCATGTATTCGTATCCATCCATTAACGCTATCATCGTCTATGATGGAATGGTCCGGAACAGTCGATTATACGAGACAATATTGCCGAATGCACAAAGTGCTGCTATACATTGATTTTATTGGCGCAGAGTAGGAAAGAGACACGGTCTCCTATTTCCCGAAATCTTGATACTGAGATTGTCGTCTCTCATGGAATTTACTCAATAGTATCGGAGAATCCTCTCGTTTTTGTTCCACCTCTCATTCTCCTCATCCTTCCTCCACTTCTCTCTCTCCTCCCTTCTTTCAAATAAAAAATTTTGAACTCTTCAATGCCTGTGGCTTTGTGGATAAATATATTGCAATATATGAGTAAACAGTGGACATCTTTTTAGCAAAAAAGTAAGAAAATTCCTTTAAACGTTTCGTAGAACGTGAAAGTTCCCCAATCATTCAGCTCAAATCCTTCGACTCCTACTACCGTTCAGACTTTCTTGACTCCGACCTCTTCTTCCTCACTTTTCTTCAACACATCATAGATAGCACTTTGATGCATTAGTCAGTAAGCGCACTCTCACTCAGTTTCCAGCTAGAATACCTCAAAGTTTGGTGTTAAATTGGAGGCCATTTCAAAGGATGCCTCTAAGGCCGTTACATCCCCCGCATATTCTCCGCTTCTCAATACCGAAAAGAAATGAAAGACGTCTCAAATCAAGTCCGCATTAAACATGTCTTACTACGAGAAGACTTGGCTCATTGTACCGACGTAAGAAACACTGATGAGATTTCGCTAAAAAAAAAAAAAAAAAAAAAAAAAAAAAAAAAAAAAAAAAAAAAAAAAAAAAATCAGCTGATATAGCATTTACCTTCGCTTGATTCGTGAAGCTTGTTCACCTGATTTCTCAAGTTTTTCCGCCTGCCTGATTGGGCTAAATGATCGGCTAAACGGATCCCACATCTCAGCAATAATGGTCAGGCTATCAATCCACGAAATACTATCATCATGACATAAAAGCTATTAATCGCGCATTTCATCTGTATGTTCAGCTTTACCAAATATAAGCTTAACAGCATCACTCCTCTAAACTCTTCCGAATGTTTTCCAAATCTTAGCGAGTGATACAATGATTGTTTTCGCTATTACTGAGTTCCTCATTAGACTTCCCCTCCCTTTATGGCTGATTTTCCATACTGTTCACTACCTGAGTTAGAACTACTGCAGCATCGAAATGTGAGGGAATTAACAAGGTTGAGAACTTACATACCTGAGTGGGGTGAACTTGCACTTTAGGTTGAGCAGTTTATTCGCACAAATAAGCAGTAACCTTGTAATACACAAAAC
>JAARMF010002589.1:13513-26220 GCA_022844705.1 Toxascaris leonina
CCTTTCCTATGACTCTTCTAGAAGATATCCGCCGCTCCAATAAGGATTGATCAGAAATGCGGCCCGATGAATCAGATTGAAACATTTCGTCTCGCCAACTTAAACTACTCCAACGCTGCAGCTATTCCATATTAGGCCAACGTACACAATATAGATATCAAGCAGAGTCTTGCCAAAATGCGCACCTCTACTTAAGAACGGTTGGCGATGCTAAGACAATGCATCATTGCAAAGGTAATCCGGTTTATTTGCAATTTGCAATAGAGGCTAGATTAATGGATACAATTGCGAAAGTGCATATTGCATCAATTTCGCTGTAAAACTTTTGGATTTACTCTTAATTATGTAAGATTTAAGGAGGTTCAATGCACTGTATTGCGATGCAATTGCATTGTAATGCATTGTCTCATCATTGCAAGCGTTGTATTCAATTGAATGGTGTATTCTAGTGAGCAAAACATTGCATGAATCCAATAGAACCTCAAGCCTTATCGATCTTAATCGCTTCCATGAAGCGTCCATTTGCTTGTATTTGGGTTGTGGCTCACCATTCAGTCAAACTGCATCATGAATGAACATTCCAAACCATACGACTGTTCCATAGATTTGTGGGTTTATGAGCGACTACAAAGTGGCATATCGAGCAAACGGTGAAACTATGCTCGAAAACTGGAAAATCCGCAAAAATTTGTCGCAGTGGATATTTTCGAGTTCGTCGTTTGTGGTGATGAAGTATCATCGTGCCACAGCTCTAAATAGAAATTTTTATATCCATAGATAGAAACGCGAATCAAAAATTTTGCATCTGAAATCGCTCCTACACCCTTTCCCAAACCTCATTTGTATCGAACGAATTGCTGCTTTTCATGAATTCTTGTATGAATATGAATCAGAGCGTCGAGCATCTCGTTTATGCTTCCCAGTGAAAACCATCATTTTTTTCTTCATTCTAGCAAGCCTTCTCACGAATTTGAGAGAAAAAAGAAAAACAATTTTTGCACGTTTGCCTCGTCCAACGTCTTTGCAGCATTCTGTTTACGTTTCATTTCTTGACAACAACGCAAACGAAACAAAAAAAAATTCATATTGCTCTATATTCATTCCTCGTATGAGAAACGAACACATTTCGTTCGGCAAGAAGACTTGAAATTTTGTAAAGTTCGGCAAAATTACAAAATATTCGTTGAAATTTTTTAATTTTTTCCGCAATTTTATCATTTGAACGCACTTTTTCACACTCGCTAACTTAGATCATATATCCACAAAAAGAAACAAAACTGTCCATTATTCTTACCTTCTGAGGAGAACAACTGATGAAAAAAGAGGTGAATTTAATCTCAATAAGATTGCTTGCAAAGTGTGTGATCGGTTTACAATCATCTATCGATACGCTGTTGATCAATGGACAAATTGCATTGCACTTGATAATTGATATCGTCTGAATACAAAAAAAATCAGATATGAAACACAGAATGCCACGAGAATTTATTCTCATATTTTGAGAGGGGGACTATTTCCATTTTGTCTTCGATGTTCCTAATACTTCGCACTTTTTGTAATTTTGCGCTGCTAAAATGCGCAGTGTATAGCGGAGTGGGAGATCATCCCCATGCATAACGTCGATGTCAACAGATATATTCTGTCCAATATGTTGATGTGACAATTAAGCTGGGAAACCATTGAAACTAAAGTTGGATAATTTATTGGGTATACACGTAGAGAGATCAAGCCACAGCAAAGTTGGAACTCTATGCGAAAAAATCCAACAGCAGACCATTGACTATGCCCAAATTGCCGTTTTTCCTATCAATAATTGATGTAAATTTAGGCACGATGGTATGCTTGAACAGTGGCGTAGATCTTCTTCGCGAATGAGCTTTATTTTGCACCATTCGGGCCATTAAACACATAAAAGCTCAATGTTAGAAGATTTGTGCGAGATGCTTGCCGTCTTTGATAGATAAACTTATAGTTGAGCATGTTTCATTGTTTCATAGGAAGCGACTGTCGAGGCACATATCGTAGCTGCTCCTATAATACTCCTCGACATAGATGTTATGATCGTATAAAGGGTCTACGCTCTGTTAACGCATTATGGTAAAGTCATTTATGAACTGGTTGAGACTTTGACGAGAACTGCTGTGCTTCGATGATGAGTGAAAACGTTTCCCATAAGTGGAATCCGAAGCTGAGACTCTCTGTTTGGCGAAAGGTCTTTTCATTGGTCATTAAGTGATGTTCATCTTCTAAGCTCAAGCCAGAAGAACAACTTCCATTAGAGAATAAAACATATGGTCATGTCGTCTAATGGCTTTTTCGTTCGTGTCAAAAGCTCTTTTCTTAAAGCATTTAAAACTGTGTTGGTCAGATAAGAGGACGCTGGTCATTTAGGACCCACAGGCATTAGTAACATTCTTGGCTGTTGAAATAGACAGTAAGGGCCTTTCACTGCATGTGCAGGTGCAATGATGAGTCACCATAACGTCGTTGTTGCGAAGGTGCACTCAGGTGAGTGGACGTTACCAGGACCCATCAACATTTCTCATCGACATCAATTGTGGTGAATGTGTCCGTCTTACCATTTAAAAGCACTTTAATCTATGGGAATGCCATTTGCGTTAAGTTTGCTAATTGGCGAGTCATCTCACAAAAATGGGAATCATCATGCACAAATGGATATCTGCAGTATTTTCAAGACAGATTTCTTCAATCACTTTCGAAGATTAATAGAGCGATCTTGCACGGTATTGTATTGATGAAAACCTCGAAGACCACAAGTTCTCAACATTTTTGAGAGCGAGAAGCAGTGGTAGTGAGATAAGCAACGTTCTTCCTCTAAAATTTTGACGGGAACAATAATAATATAGAACATTTGACGGTAACAATAAAACAAAAGTTGCTTTTTACGAATTCCGCATTAGAAGGGGAGGGTCTCCACTAAGAACGACGCAATTTAAAACATTAGGCCTCTTCTTCGTGTAGAATTTTAGAACGAGGCATCAATTTGAGAGGAGTTTGCCCTATTCAAATGTAAGGAGGTTAGCCGATGTGAGCAGGATATGCGGCTCTATTTTAGGTAATCTCTTACGTAACAGGAAGAAAGGCTTGATCGGTGAGAACTCCTGAATAGAATCATTGCCTGCAAAATAAGGAGTCAAATTGAGCAGAGGAAAGGACGCATAAAAAGTCATGCGGTGTAATGAACTAGCTAGAGTAGAGGAGAATAAATTGATGTTTCAGCGCATATATGAACAGGATTCAATTATATAATGTGCGAGTAACATCGGAACAGTGCTGCTCCATTTCGCGATGTATGAAGTGAACAAATCGGTTTTTGAACATCTTCAAACGAGCTCATTTGTAATGGTGATCTTTAAACTTTGACGTGAGAATTGATGAAATATCGCGAACAAAGCAATTTGCACTCACACCTTAAAAATTCCACAAAAAATGAATGTGAATGCATCGCTTGCACCTTCAACTTCCGGTCTTGCACGATGAACAATTTTCGCCGCCCGCCTTGCAGGCCTTTCGATTAAAACAGCATTCAAATTATCAAAGAGTTGATAGATCAGTTGTGAAGCCAAACATCGTTTCGATCGTTGAACGAGTGAGATTCGACAGCCATCATCAAACAGCTTGAATTTCGTGGAAGTGGTGCGAATTCATGATTGCAGTTTGCGCCATTACAATAACGGTCAACGAACAAAGCGAAGCTACCACTTCAGAGAGCCATTAAATGTGCGCTGCAACACGCTGTTTGACGAGTATTGTTCGGTGAACCGACCGAGCAGCCCATTGAATTAGCATTTCTGTGCACACATTTATGGCTGCAGCGATAATGCAAGATAGTGGGGAAGTAGACGGGGAGGGAGATGGAGGGAAGAAGGAAAGTATCCTCCACCTTTGCCGATTTCCTTCCTCCAGTTCTTTTTCAAGGATGTTCTTGTTTAACGGAGAGCTAGTGATGGCAAGGCAAAAAAGGAAAAACGGGAGGGCAAAAATATTTCGTTGACTATTAATAATGTTTTCAGTGATTCAATAGAGACTGAAGCGGAAAATTCAAGAACCAATTGAGGTCTGAACCACGATGTTTAGGCATCCTGCCGTTCGCACTGATCCGCCAGGGTAAGTCTATGCACCCCGATCCCCTTCCTCTTTCTATGCTCTCATGCTAGCCAACGCAAGTGCCAATGGCTTCTATGGCGCCAAACGCGGTCGTTGGAAAAAAGCAAATGTTCTTTACCAGGTCAAATATTGTAATGCGGCACTGAGCCATAAACAGTTTCGGATGCAGTCCCACACCGAAGCTGACACATCAATAGCATGGACAGGAAGGAATTTTCTTAGTATCTTTGGTTTTCTGGATTGTCGCCATTTAGAAAACGAAATTAAGGTGCCAAAAATTATGGCGTGCAATTTTTTTCAAATTCCACTAATTGAGATTCCATCAAGCTTTTTACAAATGTTCATGTATTTTTCCGCAATTTTCGCAAATTTACACTCCATATATATGTCTTCTTTCCACTATACATTGAACTAAATTTTAAANCGGCAATTTTCGCAAATTTTCACTCCATATATATGTCTTCTTTTCACTATACATTGAACTAAATTTTAAATTATCTCGACACCATTTAAAAACTGAAATGTCGTTTCATTTCGAGTCATACGAGATGATCTTGCCCATTTTTTTCCAATAATGCACGCCAGATGGATGTCTCATTAAAGAATATCAAATATCTTATGAAAAAGTTGCATACTAACAATGATTATGCTCATTCGTTTGGATGGTACCCAAATGATACAGTCATTTGGATTAAAATCATTGTTTTATTATCGATTGATCGATGTCGAAAAATATTTTTCACTTTAGTTCACCCTATAATATATTTCGGAGTCTTAGTGCACAATATTTTCAACTCATATTCGCGAAATATTCATAAAACGCCCTTTGAACTCTCTATATCAAACTTCTTGTACCATTTTTTTTTCGGGAAAGATTTAGGAGTTTGGAAAAATAATGCGAAATAAAAAATTAACATTCAAATTGGCTCGTTGAAGATTTTTTCTGAGAATGAAGTCGTTTCCGAGATATCGCTGATGGAAATTGAGCATGCAAAATCCCGTTGTCGTTTCTGAGGAAATATAAGTAGTAGAACAAACGCAAAAAGTCCACTTCTATTTGTTGGTGATACTGCTGAGAGCTTACTTGTCAAGTAAATGCTCTCACTTTTGTTCGAGATATTCTTGGCATGTTTATGCCCTGCCGCATTAGCACTCTACTTCTATCGTGGATGCTTATGTGAGGTCCCTTGGATTGCGAAGGTAATATTTCGGATTGTCAGGGATGTAGTGGAATATCAATGTGATTTATTGAATAGGCTAATTGAGATAATGAAAGGGAAATTCCTAAAAATTGTATGGAGACAACTCATTAGAGGCTTTCGATGAGTCACTGCGTGCATTATGGTGATGCGGGGAATAGAAAAGTGGAGCAATCCGAGGCCGCAACAGGAAAATTGTGCTGATTAATCCCGAAATGTTGTACTGATCGGAATTCTCGATGGATGACACCTACCGGAATCAAGTGGCTATAGTCAGGTGTATCTGCTTAGAACCAATCGTAAAACGGATATTATTATTTTTATGAACTCAGCTCAGTTGGTCAATTTCAGGATGCAAATTGGGTTGATGACGAACCTTCAGCAGTTGAACAATTAGAATTGAAACAGCGCTCTTCAAAGACGCGCTTTACGCCGCTTCATAGGCCTTGTTCATAGGCCCTTATCCCACTGGTTGCATCAAACAGCCACGACCAAACGCATCATTGACAATACATTTGATAGCTCACTAGACGCATTTTAATGAGTCATTCATTAGAGTCGAAATTCTGCTTCATCTTTGTTGCATTTGAACCACCAATGTTATTTAAAAGGCGATAACTCATAGTGGTTGTATACAAATATAGTGGACCTATGATGTATAAATAATTGCATAACTCAAAACAATTGAAGTTTCTCCTCAGAGAATAGATGAAAACCCATCAAATGCATTTAACTCAGAAATCATCAAAAAAGAGTTAAAAGTACGGTGCCAATCTCGGTGAACGATGTTCTATGTGGCTTTAAGATTGAGCTGTGCAAACTTCTCTATATTCTATCATTTTGCGCTGCAAAGCTTCGGAATATTTGAAGTCAATACGGCACTAAGTGAAGGGAAATTTGAAGGTGTGCACCTGCAACTTATCCTCTTACGTTTAAAAGGCAGCCATTCATGACGATAACCAAGTAAAATCAGCAGCTTTCAACCGCATGTAAGAGCGGAGAATGGACCAAGTCGTTCAGCAAAGACTCACCATTTCTATATTAGCACATCTACGACACTTCCATGAAAACATTGAATCTAGCTTGTGGACATAAGCGCTCTTCGAAGTGGTCAATCAAGCAACATTGGTAAATCCAATCGTTATGTCGATTGCGTGATGGTCATCAAAAAAATGATCTTAACCACTGCGTTTTGATATTATAATACAATAGAATAATAGAAAAATCGCACGCATTCAAACAAATGATTTGCGTGTTGTTGCATAAAGCAACTGCGATCAAGACCTTGTTCCTTTGGACAATATCCGCAAATGACTATTTTTCTCAACATTTTTGTTGTTCTCCAAGATGCCTTTAACTCGTGCGTTCATGCTTCTCCGTTATTTTAGTGAGACCAACTCCTGCATGGCTTTCCTTCATTTTCATTTCGAAAACATTTCGTCCATTCTATTGAGCTGATACTCTTATTCATGCAATTTTTTGTTCAGAGGAAGCGATATTGAATCAGTGCATAATTAGCACAAACAGTGTTGGATCTCACAAAAGTGTGAGCATCGAATTCGACGATATTGATGCTTAGTCGCTTATGGTCCACAGTAGTTACACATAATATAGCTGCTAAGCTGAGCAAATTCATTTGCATTCACCACCCTCATCTTTCCTCTATCCCCTCCTCCCTCCCCTTCCCCACCCCCTCAAAAATTGATTTCGTCAGTAAAAGTTCAGTAAAAGTGAGCAAAATCTTGTCTTTGCTCCCCAGTCTGAAATAAAAAAACGCAAGGTTTCGACTTTATTATTCCACGACATTAAAACACCTCGGGGCAATAAATCTGTTCACATTTGCGTGTGGCAAAGCCGCTATTCTTTTTCATCGAAGCACTGGCATGGAAATCAGATTAATTTATTGCTGATTACTCTATAAGCGTTAGCGTCTGCAGGAACTCTCATCACTGAATTATTTCCTTGCAATAAAAAGGCTTTCTTTGACTGGATCTTATTGTTGTAACTCTCTTGAATATCAAAAATACATATTTGAACAAATCTTTATGTGTTTATACAAAGCAACTGACCGGCTGACCGGAAGAGACTTCGGTTTCATATTTCGCTGAATTTGGAGATTGAATTTCTGTGGTCATTGCATTATCGATATTACTTTTTGCATTGCTTCACTGACCAAAAATGTTGACTTCTAGCCATATCCACATTCAAAATGGAGAATTAACCAAACGTTAAGTGTTTTTGATCGATTTTAACGGAGCCCATTTATATTTCACCATTCTCAACAAAGAATATTTGTTTCAACATTCTTTTGAAATTTCTTCTTTTTGTTCCGCTTAAATGCTGGAATTGACGCCATTGAAATGAGTTATAATTTCAGCATTATTCAGTAGCCTTGTTTTTATATTTCTGTTGCGTTGCATTGTTTATATAAAAGAGGCTTCGTTCAAAACACTGCCTTCTTTCATTCAGCACTATTTTACTATAGCCACCAATATATCCTTACAACTTATGCCACAAACTTATTCAATAAAACTATTTTTTCATATGTAAAAAATTTGGCATCTAATCCGCTTTCAAATTAACGAAATTAAACCGTTTCATTTGGCAATAATCGCATATTGCGCAATGATGTCACCTTAACTATTAAAATTTTCCAATTTGTTCCAAGATCGGTGTGCTATTATGAAAGAAATTTTCCTGAGAAGCTATAGCGTTGACATAAAAGCTCATAAGGATAGCTATGGAATTTCTCACGCACATTCGCAAACGGCTGTCATTTCTTTCTTTGTTTCGAGAGCTCAAGCATATGATGCGTTACGCTAGCGCAATTTGAAGAAAACAACTTGTCCTTGTTCAATACCAGGACTTAATCAGTTTTATGCCCGAACTATAGGGGGTATTTACGCCGTATATCGGTACAGTATGCTACACGCAAATTAGTTATTCATTCCACCATTACAAATTAGGACGCGTGATGGGGCGTTCATATCATCTTAGCAGCGATACGATGGACATCAGATAAACTACTGATTGCAGTAGACTCAAAGTGCTTCTAATGTGCACTTTGTCTGTTCTTTTCCATCACGTTACCCTATCGCAAATTTGACGAAGCTTTCAAACAAATTCAAACAACTATATGAGTTCCTTATATATGTCTTAGTAGTCCCTCACTAGCCCAGCCAATCAAACCGAATCACTCGAAGATGAGTTCCTTCGAAAGCTCCTTCGCTTGTCCTCTTACGGCTTCCGACATCCTTAGAACTTGAACACAGCCTATATGGCCGCTCTTATTTAGGCCAGGAATTTGCATGATCCAGTTTTACATATAGCGCACATTTGAATTGATGCAACATATGCGGCAAAAATATGCCAACTCATTTCATGAATTTTGGTGGATGAAGAAAGTTTCCGGGAAGATTTAAACGTCGCCAATTCGCAAAACCTTCGTACGGTTAAACTGACTATCGATCCTAGATTTGCAAAAGCGGATGACTCGTTTCATAACGATGAAACGAAAGGTTCCCAGGCAATGAGCCAGGATGAAAAACACTGACGATTTAAGCCGCACAAAAATGCTTGCAGCCATCATATTACAGATTTCATGAAACGTGTTTTGTGCCATTCTCTGAAATCGGATTACGTCTGATTAAACCTGTGGATATATACTTGCTTTACTTAGTGACTTATTTCCGCAATGCCCGGATGTTTTTGTTGGTAATGTAAAAATAAAGATGTTTTGTTCCGATTGGAAATTTTTTATTTTAATCATCGCTTGCTTCCGATTTTCCTCGGGAGGTCAGTGTTCGCTCAATGTCTCCTTTATTTAGGTAACGAGAGCATCTTCTGCCACTAGATCAGTCTTTCCTATGCCCCGTCTGATTATACATCCATCGCTTCTTAGGCCTCCCACGAAGGCGCCGACCAGGTGGGCTGAGCTACAAGGCTGTGTATGTGCCACTGATGCAGCATGCTGCGATTCATATGCCCAAACCAACGAAGCCTTGCTTCCCACACTTTCCTAGTCATCGGCGCGATGCCAAGGCAGCGCGGGATGTCGTCATTCATGATGTGGTCATGTCTTCTTACTCCCTGACACCAACGTAACATCCTCATTTCCATGGCATGAACAGTCTGCTCATGCCACGCTGTAGCGGTCCAGCATACCGACGCGTGTAGCGCTACCAGACGAACAACGCTCCTGTAGATTTTAGGCACGTAGGCATTCGTCGGTCATATAAGACTGCCAAAACTTGGTGTCTTTTTACCCATACTGCATTGATGCGCGGCCGATCTCCTTAGCAAGATGGTCATCGCTGCTGATGGCGGAGCCGAGACCTTTCAACTACACAATTTTCTTGAGTTCCGCTCCAGCGATGGCAACAATGCCGTCCATCTGATGACCACACTCCATATATTCCGCTTTTATGTTGTTGAGCCGCAATCCAGTACCATCTAGACGGTTTTTCTAGCACTGTACCAAGGTTTGGAGTTCTTCACGGAACCTGCTCGCGAAGAAAATGCCATCGGCGTAAAGTAGCGACCACGGGTTGGACGACTAGAGGTCCGCAGTGACGGCTTTCATGCAAAGAACGAAAAGCGGTGGTGACAAGGCGGACCCTTGATGGACGCCAACACGTACTGGAAGGTGACGGCTGTCCAGCTGGGCAGCGCGCAACACCGCTCATGCGCTGGTAGAACAGCTCGATCAACCTAGCGTAACTTTCCGGGATACCGTATTTCCTTATGGCATACCAGATGAGGTCATTTGATACTCGATCAATGGCTTTTCAAGATCAAGAAACACCATGTGCACTGGAATGTACTTCTCCCGATGGCGCTCCATTAGTAGTCGCAAGGCGTGAATGGCTTCAATAGTCCCACATCCACTAATGAAACCTCACTGATTGCGTATAAGGCTGGCCATGCGACACGCTTTTACCCTTTTAACGACCTTCTTGGTGTGGCACAAAGACCTAATCGGGCGATACTTAGCACATTCAACGATATCTCCATTGCCTTTCCCGATCGGGACTGTTATGCTCTTCGATCAGATTTCCGAAATAGCCAACGCGTTGATGATCTTGTTGAATAGACCTGCGAAGTGACACATCCCTGTCGACCGAGCAGCTTCCACACTCCAGCTTGGAGATCATCCGGTCCAGATAATTTCCTCCGCTTCATTTTACTGACCGAAGAATGAGGCCAAAGGCTGGGTCAGCGTGCTCAATACTCGAATGGGTAAATTCTTTGTTTGTAATTCCCGCGAGATAGGAGCTCCAGTGCCTTAGGATGGCTTCGGGTTAGCGCAGAAGAGTAAGTTGTACATCCCTTATGCATTTGAATTTACCAATACATTGTTTTGCTTGGTGTCGCGCGTTCGCAATGCGAAGGATCTTGTTCGCCCCTCCTCGTATGTCCAGTTCCTCATAAAGTCGGTCAGAGTAGGCATTCTTCGCTTTGGTTATGGCTCGTTTAGCTGGATACTCCAGGGTTTTGCATTGGGCGAAGTCTGTGTCATCCTTAGAGCTGAGCCGTGCTTTGAACGCTGCCTTCATTTCCTTCATAACTCGCTGGACGTCAGCGTTCCACTGCTACGCGTGGATATCAACGTAGCACCGCCCGTGCTTTGTTTTGTTGAAGATGTTTGTTGCTACCTCATGCACTTGTTCGATAATCCGTCTCCAGATGTTTGATATGTCCAGGGTGAAATCAATGTTGATTAGCCTGAGAGCATCCTGGAGCGCATTCTTATGCTTCGGGAGGCGCCACCACTTGATTTTCTCTAGGGCGCACGCAAAGTGAACAACGGTATCGACCGATGGTATCATTTTCTTACCAGTTACAAGCTTCAAGGAAGATCGGCGAGTTAGCTTGGTTCTATGTCCTTCATTTACGTACGCAATGGGATGGGTGCCCCACTTCTTGAAGAAGATGTTGATCACAGCGATGTCGAATGTGACTGCAAAGCCCAGCACTCTCTACGGCTCTTCATTGCTGACGCCGAAGCCTTAACCGCCATGAACTCCTTCATATCCGGCTCTCTGCTTCCCAACATGACCATTCAGATCGCTGTTCTTCTGGCTCAATCGTTNCGGCTGAATCGTTCTCACGTGGTCGCCAAGCCTCTCCCAAAAGTCGTCCTGCACGTCGTCGGAGCTGTTCATCCGTGGTGCGTAAGAACAGACGACCCGGAGCCATTCGCCACCAACATCGAGCTTCAGTGACATGAGCTGATCAGTGGAGCGTGCAATTTCCACAGTGGACTGAGGAAGGCTCTCGCTCAATATGACATCAGCGCCTTTTCCATTTCTGCTCCCCTTGACATCAGCGCCGTTTCCATTTCTGCTCCCCCCATTTTGTATCCTTCTGCGATGCCTGCACCCTTCGCTCTGTCCCATCTGTTTTCTTGAACACATGTATAGCGCTATTCATGAGTAGACATTGCACTTGCTGCGACGTATAAATACTCCGGTCGGCGCGTTGCTTCGTCTGATACCGATTGGAAATAAAAGCAAATATTTCAGTCCATGAAAACGTCGAGAAGGTAAGTTGAAAGAAAATGTGTTTAGCCTTTACCCATGTTTATTCGATCCATTCACCTGTGCGATGCATTATTGAAGAGTGCTGGCTTTAGCATTTCGAGGAATAACAAATGCGTTACAATGTAAGCGTCTTAAGATTCTCGTTCGCAATGAATGCAAGAAACGAATCAAAGTCGATTAATAAATAAAACAATGAGTTTGACATCAGCATTGTATATGGGACGGAAAATTCAAAAGCGGAAAAAACAGCACGAAACGTGTTTGAGCCATACCTTAATAAAAATAACTCAAAGACAACGAATATTATTGCCTAAGAGAAACCGAAGGCATATGCATATAGTGCATAACCATATTGCTAATGAAACCAAATCAGGAAAAACTTTCATCATTCAATTTCAAACCACACTTTAAATTTTTTTTCAGAAAATATTTCTCGCTAAATAAGTGGCATTTATGATGATACCAAAAAGTTCCATCCGTAAAAAAATCCTATTGCCTCTGGGATAAGCTTGGCTGAGCCGCTAATTAATATACCGGAACGGTTTATAAACCTGAACTTCTCAAGAAATTTTTATATCGCGGGAAAACTACTGTGCTTCTGATTGTGTGAGAGTTATAGTCAGACAACTAGATAAGTTCAACAATAACAGCTCATAAACTGCAAGCATTTTCCAGTGGGGAAATGAAATCCTCCTAGCATATTCAAATTACCCTCACAGACATGCACAACTGACATTACGGGATGGCTTGTATGCACCATTTGCAATATATCTGCAGATTTAAGCATACCCTCACAACCTTGCTCACTCCCTCCCTTCAATCTGCTCCGTACCTCTCT
>JAARMF010002591.1:7340-24725 GCA_022844705.1 Toxascaris leonina
CTGGAGATCGATCACGGGTGCTAGTTTCTTTCAGCTTTCCACCAATTAGTTTGTGATATCGAGTCGTTCGTCACGTTCACTTACAGTTACAGTGACTGTAGTAACTCCTTTTAGTTGCAAAGATGCACTAGTTCTCAGAAAAGTTTTGACAGCTTGCATTGCATCTTCAGGAGTTCAAGAAAATTGGAGCCGAAAGTTTTGAATTTCCTCCAAATACTTTGAAATCCCTGAAGTCTTGTGATAATGAAATTTCTAAGATCGTGTTTCTGGTTCTTTCCTCACTGGAAATGGTGAAGAGGCTTCTTCAGGTTCAATCTATCGAAAGATCTCCTCCGCTCAATGAGAGCCTATAAGAGAAATGAAGTTCATTAGCAAAGCAGTCAAGAACAAATGCACGGGTTGAATGCATCCGTTTCACGCAGACAAGTGATGATGTGTGCATACGGATTGCAGCACCTATACAGAAGCATGACGGCCGAAGTTGCCACCGATCATATTGTGACACATACTGCGAGCTATACGACCGTTATATATAAGCACTATAAGATGAATTAATGCATGTACAGTTATGTGCTCATGTGCTCGTTGCATGTTTGTCCATTTTGGGGCGTTGGCATGGATAAACAAATAAAATGTTTGTCCCTGACCTGGTAGTAGCCTGGAACTCTAGAAATTACCAGTTCGATAATCGGAATTTCGCAAACGCGAGTTCTCGAACATGCGATAATTTGTGCTGGTCGAGTTTTTCTATGACAATGAGCAGCTATTCCTCTCGCTCACTCCGACTCTTGGACTTTGCTATCTTGGCAAGACGCAAAAATGCATTTTTTCGCGTTTCTAATGGTCCGTTGAAAAAATCGCAGTTGCCTGGAAATGTTGATCTGATGAACGAAGCCGAAATACAGAACAACTTCAGTTGCGAATAGTATCTAAGGCTGTTGAATGTCAATGGAATTCGACCGTTTGTAGATGTGTGATTATCAATCTCAGTCTCATCTGAATTCGACAACAACACGAAACATCGCGAAGATATTTGATCACTTGGTCAGCAACTACACTGATAATGAATGAAATTCGAACTGCGTCGTCAACATTTGATGGTTAGATTGAAAATGATTGTTTTCCTTCTAATGTGGTCGCCAGCAAAAAATGAAAGAAGGGAGAGGAAAGCCCTCCTGATGGCACGTAGCAAGAAATTATATGACGACCAATAATTCGGTTGTAAATATTCGGTGTGATGCCTCTTTGCTCGAGGAGAACGATAAGACATAGGTGGCAATTCCTTCGGAAACGAAATATGAAAGCCTCCTTACCATCAATACAGCAACGACTTACTAGTGCATCAGAGAAACAAGTCACCAGTCACCAGGCAACTACTACTTCTTCTCCAATCTCAGTTAATAATAAACGACCATGCATGGAGAACAACTAAATTCGGATCACCTTAAAATATTGCAGCAAGAGTTCTGACAGAAGGGTCGTCAAGGTTTGGTTTCGACATTCTTCACCCTTTATCTGGTGCCGGTCGGCAGAAATAATTCGTTAACAACATGCTCTTTACATATGTGTTACCCCATGACGCGCCAACCAGCTGTAAGAGTGTTTGAAAGAACAACGCGCTATGATAATTTTCGGCCTCACTCTTTGTTCATATGCTAATCACTTGAGGAATGCAAAAGATGTGAAATCATCAAATAAGCATAGGATTTCAGAAAGCGGGTGGGTGAAGAAAGAACCACTCTGGCTTCATTGGTTCGAACAAGGATGCCATACAACAGTATATACTATCAAGCTGGAATTCAACTTTCGGGATTACACAGTACTGCAAGGATTAGGCAGGTTTTGAGAACAGGAACGATTTTGACAAAGGGAGGGGACTGGTGCGAGCGAAGAGAGAGATGCTGAGAGGAAGGGGTTAAATGTGGGATACTCATAGCATATCTCATTGTCTTAAGGGCTTAAAATTTTCATGTCATGGCCACAAAAGCGTCATCGCGTCACAAGTGTTACTAACACAGTTGCATACAAAGATTTCAGCAGAAGAGCTGATACGTAGCTGCATCACAAAAAACAGAGTGAAAAGTGGCGCTGAACACTGATAACTAATTTGGAGCTAATTTTGGTAGGGGCTGATTTGTGCCGAGTTCAAACAAAACCTATTAGGAAGAAAGTAACTTTGAAAACATGTCCATGAAGTACATAAATGCAAATTTACAAATGGTAAACGGACCTGTGAATGTACAGATAGAAATGAAGGCGAATATATGAAATAATAAAACGAAACAAATGAATAATAAGTGCATGAAAACAAAATAATAAAAAGATAAAGGAACAAATAAATTGACTGATCAACAACCCAACGTTTATAACAACAGGGGTGTTAACTGGAAGGGAATCTAAGAATAAATGTTACCTCCACAAGAAAGAGATGGTTAATGGCGCTTGCTCAGGATTGGCCAGTAAAAGAAACAACAAAAGGTGTGCTTCATGAATTCTTTCTTGAACGACGACATATTGAATGACAGAGAATTTATGGCTGGCTATAACCATACGTGTCAATAACTCTCTTGGTAGAACTACCCGTCGTGTGATTCATAAATCTCATTTCGTGTCTTCTGAAGGAATGACCGAGTTTTCTTTGACAGAATGAAACAAAGCATGGAGGGATAAAAATAAGTGCTTGAGATTCTTTTTCCCATTTCTTTCTTAGGAAAATATAGTAGAATGTGGAACAATGATCTACAAAGCTGGGATAGCAGACTCGAGCGATCTATAAACTAACAGAATGTCTTTGTCGCCCATTTCAGGCACGATTCCGCAGTGATTTTGATCACTGCAACATCACCGTTCCTTGCGTTGGACTCGATTTCGATGGGGCTCAGGGATTATTCCCTCTCATTCTCAAAAGTTGCAGGCACTCGAAAGAGTAAAGTGAAAATTTGTGAGAAGGCAATCATCTCTCTGCGCCATATCGCAGAACACTTTGAAGTGCAAATACTTAGTAACAAGGAAGACACCGACAATGTTATTATTTCAGTCGGAAATAACTCAGAATAAGGGGCGAAGAACTGTGAAGGAGTAAACCATCCATCTTCAAATGCAACAAAATATGGCGTGCTGCACGACCGCTCGATGAGATAAAGAAAGCGTAAACGAACATACAGCCGAACGACCCCGAGTCATGCGAAAACCGAATCCGTGGCCCCGTTTCAATGGCCATCCAAACGGTCGCTTTTCTTTCTTTTTATTGCTTTGTTTTTTACTAACCAAGCAAAAATTTGCTATCTCCTTGTGCTGACAGATGCACCTTGACCGTTTTACCTATGAGTAGGCACAGAATGGATTCTTTATAGTGCCGACAATTGCGGCGTGACTGTCTGAGGTGTGCGCAAGCAAAAGTTGGTGCCTTTCGGCACTCACCAGTGTGTCATGATTGTTCGCCATTTTGTAAGCAATAACTTGAAAATCTTTGTCGCAGGAAGATGTGCGGTGACTGTGCCTGTTTTTACGGCAGGAGTAATGTTTGGCGCGGACAGATGCGCCATAACTGTGCCCGTTTTCGTGGAATAACTATGTCCTTATCCATTCATAGATTTGCGAGCGAATTTTTGAGCTCTTCCCATTTCCATCTGATCCACATTTATTGTCGTTAATGTCGTCAGATGGCAAATGCGATGGAGGCACTGCCATACAGCTAATTTCGTCCAATTTTTCAGAGGGCAACGAATCTGTACCTGACTCTTTTCCATGAAAGGTGCCACTCCAACAGTTAGAACAGCGTTATAGACGAGGTCTTCAGAGAGTATGTTGTGATCAGTTTCATGCATTATCACCATGCCTTCACTGCGATGACTAAAAGCATTCACACATTCATTACTTGCTACCCCAGTCTCGCATATCCTCTTCCTTGCAACTTCTTTCTGGTACAGATGTGACTCGCAAGATTACCAATGAAGCAATTTGGTTTTCCCGTTTCTCTAAGAAGCACATGAAAAGATATAAATCTCCATTCATGGATATGGGAAACCAAGCGGTGAGCTACACATCTAGTATCGGAAAAACGCATTTTGCAACGGTAACATCGAATCTGAAGTTTCTAGGAAAACACAATTGTAAAGCTCAGACTACTGCTCCCACACATAAGCAATGGGCTGATAATTTCGTTGTTGGACAAATGCGCCATAACTTGTCTCAATACGTAAAACATTTTTGTAGTTTTGCAAAGTAAGAAAACTAGACATGTAATATGGACACAATGATTTCTGGCTATAGGCATTTACAGGTGCTGTGTAGCATTGATAAGCAGTAATAAGTGTGCATGCATTTCATTCCGTAATAATTTGAATACGGCGAGAAACAGCCACAATTCGTGAGAACGTGAACGTATGGCTAGGTGAGAGCAGTGCCTTATGAAGATGATACAAACGGCAGCCCAGTCTGACACTTTTCTTTTACACCGCATTCTCCGAGGCAGCAATGCAGCGTCATGGGAGCACAGAAGTGTTAATTTAGGTATACAGAAACCACGGTTCCTTCATTTTTGCAGATGCGAAAGTAAACCTAACACGCATTCTCTGTGCTCGAACAATGACGCACCTTTGGAATCCAGGATATTGACGATTGAGCAAAGGCTTCTTCAGCATGTGAGCAGCAAAATATACAAGGGAACGAAAAGGAAGAGGTCATGGCAGAGATTTGCCTTAGGATCCTTTCCGTCCGAACGATGTGAACAGAAAAAGTGAGGCAGAAAAATGTGGCAGAGGACCGTTCGTTGGACCAGACTGACGAATGAAACTAAAGATTATAGTACATGAACAGGAATGAGCAGCGATGCGCGAGGGAGGAAGAAACGGTTAATACAAATCCGATAGTCCAATAATAAGGGTCCTCTGCGCTATGTTTAACGCTTTCGTTGACTGTGCGAATGATTCCTTGAAACTCAGCTCACTTTTGGCAGCCCACTGATTCATTTCTAATGCGATGAAGTGATATTGCTCTTGCTCCGCGAGCTCTGAAATGCATCAGAAAATATCAAAGTGCTTTGTCGGTAATTTTGCAGCTCACATTTTCGCCTGAGAGGCATATTTTTTCAAAAACAGGAATATGCGAGCGATTGTGGCAGCACATTACATCTTTTTGGACTTGAAAGTTTAAACAAGGTTCCATCAGATGAAACAGATCGCATAATAGACTTCCTGTATGATGCTATCTCAGCCGCAGAAGTAGATGGAGTCAAGCGCAGACCTCTCTGGGGCAATAAGCATGGCAGTGGTAGGACGAAGACCGCGAAGCAGCACCCTATTGGAAGCGTTCCGCTTCTTCTACGGAAACAACGATATATGTTAATATGAGAATGAAGACAGCGTGAGCGCTCTAAGTGTCATTAGATATGAGGTGATTTTTTTCTCCGACGAGAATATTCAGCTCCACGTCTTCGTATGTTGCGATCGGTCGCTGGTAGAATGCTCCGTCAACATAAGCTCGGAATTTCTCTTACTTAGATCTTGACAGTAACAGTGTTCAGTTCTGATGATTGCACTCTCCACTTTCATATTTCGGTTTGATTTTCATTGGTTTAGCAGAAATAAATGTTGAGTTTGATATTTGCTTTTTTTGTATGTGTGAGATGACGGCGCAGATTTTAGTGATTCGGTTGTGTTATCGCCACGGCTCTTTGCAGGTAAATTTCCTCAGTAAGTGCGTTCTTCACGGTTAGCACAAGTTCTTTGATTTCCGTCATTTCCTACGTAGCTGAATCTCGACTGTTCATAAGCTGTCTATTGCCGACGTTTATAAAATGTAGCGGAAAGAGCGCTCTATTACGATATTGGATGCATCGAATGCATGTTGGTTTGTTGATGGATACATTGTTAAACAAATGTATGGACAAGAGGCAGCTGCGACATAATTCGATGAAGACATTGCTGTGCCATCCGCTAAGCCTGTTTAGGTAGGAACCCCCACGGAAAGCGCATGGATGTAGATCGCGATTCTTGTAAAACAGAAGAGATTTCCCTTTGAACATGCGAGATCATTCAGCGATTGTTTTGCATCTCACTCTCCACGGCTAATATCTTGTGCTTTCTCGCTATGTTGACTGTTCCATTGAGGACTTTAAGCAATTCGTCGGTTTGTCAAATTCCATTGGCCATTTTTTCTTGAATCAGCTCCACGAGAATGGTATGGGTTGACTTCCTTGGTCAATGACTTTGTGCGAATAGTGTACACAGGAACGTTTCCTAATTGGTTCTAAAAAGGGTTTTATATTTTTTGATTTTCTACAACAAGGCTAAACCATGGCCACATCGTCTAAATAATTCGCAGAGGTGACTGCAAGGCCTTCTATGGCAACACAAGCACACTTATTCTTTAAGCATCGAAGCAAGTGGTGGCCATGAGGAAGGAACAGCCAGACTCAGTAATATGATGCAAACGTCTCGCTAGCAGTGTCCAGCATGCTTCGCTTGCCCAATACTTACAGGGGTGATCCGTTGCGTTCCAATGAGTTTTGGCGTATTTTGCGACACGATCCGCGCGCAAAGTATTTCTCCCTTCCTCCCTTGTATCCCTTGATCCCTTCGATGTTCGTCATAATTTCATAGGCGATGTTAACTTCTTTGAGATTCTCTCAAGGTTCTTCCAGTTTTTCTTGACTTTGCAACGACACTCTCAAGAAGTTTCTTCGCCTTGCGTCATCTCTTTGTGTAATTCCCTTCCTCCTTCTTTGCTCATGCAGTAGAAAAATTGTGGATTAATTGAGCCCATTCGTCATTTTTCTTGCTAATCAGTTCGACTGTTCTGCAAATGCATATGATGTGATGTTGCAGTTCTCTTTAGGGATGGCTAAGCACTTCAGCATCATCGATCAGCACATTCTAGTACTGCCGCATTTTTCCAAAATATCGAGTAAGTCCAGGTTATGTTGGGGATAGCAACTGGCGGTTTGGTACCGCCGTCGCCAGATGGGGCTAGTGAATGCATCACCTCAGGCACCAGAAGGTGACGATGAGAGAAGCAGCAGTTGGACGAAGATAACGACGAAACTCTTAATTGTACTCGCACTACTTCTTTCAATAAATATATACGTTAAGATCAGAATCAAGACGGCATCGGCGCTTTAGTTAATATTTGATATGTGATTATAGGTTAAGACATTTGATTGAGATTAGACGTGCGGAACAACAACATTATTATTGAATCAATTTGTTAAAGCATTCATCACACATGGAAACAATTATAGTTATGACGACACCGAAGATCGTCCAATTGATTTTATTTGCGGTCGCGACATTGCTGTCCTCTGAAAAGCTGCAAGGAATTAGTTACTTGCATCGAATTTGCCGTTCGATAACGTTAAAGCATATCGCACGTTCGTGTAAACAGAACGAATCGCATACAACGACGATGAGTTTAAATCGGAAAACTATAAATGAAACTAAAGCACTTGATAAATCCGCTCAAAAGCTGCACAGAAAAATAACGATAAAACTCTCGCACAGGCATAGACATATTAAGGCGCACGATAAAACAATAAATTTACTGTCCACGACTCGTCAGTTTGTTATTGCTTGTGAACATAAAGCATCACGGCAGACTCGTCCGCACCATAAAGTGACAAGTTTGCACTTGGTCAATAGTGAAACACTCATCGAGCACTCATCCACTCAACATAATTTCAGCCTACTACTCACACAGAGATCAGGCGGAGAAATAAAATAGGAAAGTAAATGCTTAAGTAGGGCTATAGAAAGAGCTCCACGAACTTCTCGTTGTTCGGCCGGGGCCGCAAATTCCACTTGCCATGGTTTGGAGTCACAGCTCACATGGCTACTTAGCAGAGCCATCATTTCCCCTATCTATGGATTGACTGCGCTTCGCACTTTTTGAAAAATTCTTCTACAATCCAAGCGTTTAAAAATGAGTGTGAAAATGTGACAGGGCTCGGTCTGAACTTTGACTTCAAATAAAGTGGAATGCGAAAGTGCAAATAATACACATGTGTTCTGTGTATATTTCTAATGAAAAAATGTCACAACATCTCTGATCGTGACCGATTATTAAGCGAACAGACAAACAAAATAATGCAGCTTGTTGATCTATCAAATCCATTATAGAACAATTCTGCCAAAGTTCCCTGCAATGTGTCTTCTTTCGCTGCGCACAACAGTTTTCCTCTTGCTACCGAAGACGAAGAACACCCGCACCATCTTCCACACCTGTTTGATATCGAGGGAGTCAAATCACATCGCGTGGCTCAAGCCACACAGAAGGGGAACTGTTGGAGGAACTATCAGACCACAAATTTGCTTGGTGTGCTAAAAACTTAGGAGAACTATTCTGCCTGACATCATATAACGTAGTTTATCATTTAGTGATATTAAACCCCTCAATAGCTTTCTTAATTTCTTCATTCAAGTTCCTTGGAACCATTTTATATATTTGCTTATTCGTTACTGAAAATATCGCATAAACGCATGACTTTCATTCACAGTGAAGAACAGTGATGGTTGTAGTGTAATTGTGCGCATGCCAGGTATGTACAGTATAATACCAAATTAAAACTCGCAAATAGGGTATTAAGTGCAAAACAGCTTGGTTTTCTGGCGTCGATAGGGGGCCAGTATTGCACCTATTTTTTGGAAAAGGGTACAAGTAGGTTGTACCATTTTTTTCGCTGTAGCCTTCTTTTGAATGGGCCATTGGAATAGATCAAGGGCAGAATGTAGCAGATGTGAAAGCGTCGATTCGAGTGTCTGTCGTTGATGGCATTCGGAGCAGAGACTGCATGAAGGATTCGTTTTTCATTGCGGCGACCCACCATGTTGGTGATGCATCTCCCTTCCCCCCATACCCCGCTCAAAAAAAAAACATTTCTTGGCTTGAAGAACTAATATAGACATCGTGATGCGCAGAAGACCTATCTAGAGATGTCGAACAGCCTGGGCATCGATCAGTCGTTGACGTGTAGTGATAAATGACTTGGGCGCAAACGTTCTGTGCACTTTTGAAAATGAGTACGAGGTACTGCATGCTGAAATAGAAAACACGGCTTATAAAAGATAAGCAGCTTAAGCGCCGAGGATGGTAGTGCATCTTTTTCCTCCAGCGACTACATGTTGAGTCCAGTGAAGATGAATCTGATGTTTTCGAAGACGCAAATAGAAGACCTGAACTCGTTGTGCGGTCTCCGAAAGGACTGAGCAGCGCGACTGATACACTGCTGGCAGTTGATCTGAAGGCAACTGAATGTCCTACTGCGGTGGTTGCACTAATAAGATTCGTGAGAGCATAACCAATGGCTGAACAACTTCGTTCAAGGTCCAAGTCGAATTTAATTTAAGCGGGTCAGTAGTGGGTGCTAGCTTATAGGGCATTTTTGAAAATCGACAGAAATTCGAACAGATTCGGGCACACGAAGCATGTGCTGGAGATCAGAAGGAACTTAATCTCTTCCTGTCTCTTCAAGCGAATGTAATTCAGATATGCATTGGCTTGGAGGCTGGTATATGACTGTTGCCAAAGAAGTGTTCTGTGTTTTTTTCCGATTTCTTTGTTTCCATTCGCACTTTCTGAACTGCGATGCTTTCCTCAGCTACGATCCATTGACGTTCAAATGGCATTAGTGTTTCAACTACCTCTGATTTTGACTTTGACATATTGCGGTCTTTCTATACGCATTCCTTATGCTTTGAAAAATGTGTCCCTTTTTAATTTGAGAGTCGTCTACATGCGAAGATAGATGGTGACTGTCTAGTTGATCAGAAGATGTGAGAGAAGGTTTCCGGGGTTTCATCGATAACTTCCTCCATCTCGTTTCCGATGAACAAAATATTAGTCTTATTCTGGAGCTACTTATGGTGATTTCTTGAGCCTTTCCAGTCAGATCACACGGCTTCTATTCGTTCTACTCATTTATAATTCGACTCCTCCTGTCCTGTTCATTTATACCAAGAAAAACCCAAGATACAAAATGTGCAACATTAGTACTATACTTCTGGGGGACAAAATGCCTGGTACAGTAGTGTATCAGATTTGTAACCGCAGGTTCATTATAGGCGCAGTGCAATAGATATTTGAAATAGTGGTAAAAGTGGAGTATAATTCCATTTTCAGCGAAGTATAAGTGCAGCGTTATACCGACAACTTTGTTACAGTGGCATCACTAGTGGAGATGAACAGTTTAGGATATCTGCAAGCGGAGAGAAACCTTTTAAATGGCTGAGACGAGATCACTTTCAAATAAGTGACTGTTAATTAACTTCATTTTGAATACTCTGTGTAATAAGACAGCGATCATGATTCCTGCACATATCAGAAAAAACAGCACAAACTGAGACGCGAATGTGAGACCATTTTCTAATTTGCGACACATTTGGCACTCAAATCTGAGAATGCTCCTTACTGGCCCAAATTGAAACTACCACATGGCTATGGGAATTGAAACTAAGTGATGTACCGTCAAATGATGCGAAATACCACATGGCTATTCCGTATCAAGTATTATTCGGCCCACTTTTATGTTCATATAAATGTTTTGCTATTCCATGAAAGATCGCAATTTTTAATTTATTCAGCAGAAGACTTTGGGTTTTTATCAGAAGATACTTTGGGTTTGTTCCAGAAGATTTCTATTTTAACGGATGTTCCCTCTAAAAAGGCAACCTACAGAGAATAATGCAACGTTATATGGCCATTAAAAATATTGCTCCAAATTTATTGTGCCACGGATGAAACGTTGAATTTTTCATGCGTCATCATTGAATGTCGCATTGAATGCAATAATCCATGAACGAGAAAAGTGCACCACGCTGTTCCTCTATACTGATAAGCAATATAACCAAAGAACGCATGTGAACTGCAACAGCTATGCGACTAAAATGTTTGCAAGAAAGAAATACCCAATCGGAGGGCTAATGGCGGTGTTCTGATCATTTATGATCTTTTGCGTGCACTTTTGCAGCAATGAAAGAGTCAATTCAATTTGTTACATTTGATTAATGACATTTGTATTGCTACAAATATTTTATAGACTTTACTCAATCCATTTTGGTGGGAAAATTCTTTTCTCTCTACCGCCATCATCCAGTGGAAATTCGGGACCCAGAGAAAATTCGGGAACGAGCGAGGCAATGATGACGATGCTGATCTGTCCTCTTCCCACCGAATTCAGCAAAGCACACATTTCGATTGCTGCCTCACATGTTCCTCGCTTGTTATCGGTTCAAATATCGTGCTTCAAAACGCATTCATTCTTTACATCAAAGTGTGTAACTGACAAGATGGTAAACCTAGTCCGTTCGGTACCGGTCGAATGTATTCCGTTTGGAAATGATGCTCGGCGATGCTGCACTGCTGCAGAATCAGCCAATCTCTACGTGTTCACAAGCAGCCAATCCTGAAGTAGCAATCTTCGAGTAATATTGGTAACCAGATGGAAATTCTTTTCGGTTGTAAGAGAAGTTCAGTTGCGACACATTGAATTTTAAATGTGCCCGTTCATTATCCAGTCAAAGACACTCAGCGAAGATCAAATTTTTTTGCAGTCTACCGGATTCCGAAGGAGGGGAGGGGGGGGGGGGGGAGGAAAAAGCACTTCATGAAAAAGGCGAATTTCAGCTCGAATCGAATTTTACCATCTGCTGCTTTTCGATTCTCACGAGGATAGTGTAGGAATAATGTAGGACCATGTTTGGTAAATACAGCGGCACTCATACCAGTTTATTTCAACAAATAAAATGAATCAGCGTCCTGTTGAGAAAAACATGTAGGTTCACTTAAAATAAGTTAAAAATAAAGATGGGTGCAATAAAATTAAAATGAAATGAAGTCAAGGATACCTCTGCCGTGGGTTATAGTGCTTTGGTGGACCCGTTGTGAAGTGAAATGCGAGATGAAGACTTCTTTGAAAAGACGAAATAAAAACGAATGGCAGAAGACAAGTTCAGAAAAAAGGTGGAATGGAAAATGTATTGGCTGTTCACTTCGGCGGTTTGCGTGCGATGAACATAACAATGGAAGTCGTCGCAAGAAAATCTCAAAATTCTTTGAAAAATTATTCATCAGAGTTAGCCATAGTCGCCAGATTTAACCACACACAAAACGGCAGAATGGCACATGCTGGCTTGGCTCATCAAGTCCGATTTAGTGGAATTTGTGAAATCTGCAGGATCGGTTGAATCAGACAACTTCTCAAAGCCATCTCAAAGTTATCGTCGGAACAGAAAGAACGCAATATCCTTGCGAATCGACCTCTAGAAATCGATATCTAGTTCCATTCTCAGAACGCGGCGCCCAAATGCATGCATACAATCGATTCCAGTGCGGGGAATGCATGGGTGAACAACTTTTGCTTGTCTGTGAAGATGAAGTTAATTTCTTTAGAGTTCAAGACTCTCTAGGTTCAACGTCTCTCGACTCGTCTGCTAAATGAAGAGTTCATTAGATAGAGTCTGAAAGACGCATCAAAACCAGCAAATCTTTGGTCTCCTTCATCTTTCGCTCCAACTTCGTAATGTTCACCAATATATTTGTTCGACGTTTTTCTCTTATTATACTTTAGCATTGAAGCCTCGGTGAATAGATATTTTGGTCGGCGTTTTTGCATTACTGCGTCAAGCCCTCCGTCAAATGGCTCAAAGTCTTCGTTATTTGCTGCTGAAGGAACTGAAATAATTTTGATTAGAGATTTCTTATCAACTAGAACGAAAAATAAGAGATTTTATCGCGTTTGAGATGATGTACTCGTTGCCTGCGAGCCCACAATAAATCCGACGCTTTCAACACCCCTTTTGGCCACGCCAAGTAGAATCCGACTGCCATCTCTCCATTTCGTGGCCAACTTCGCATCTCGCATGGTCTTATTGATTGCAGCGATGTCGATCCGAATGTTACAGATTTCATGTAGCAGAATATCCGCTGCTTGATCGCTGGTGAGCGTCCAACTTGCCCACATATAGATGAAAAGAGGATGACGACTTCAGTATTGCCAGATTCCCAGCACCTTCTATTCCCCCATCACCTCTATCACCACCATCACTGTGACTGTAAAGGCGACAGGAGGCTGTGCAGGAATAGGTGTCGTTATCTTGATCGCTACTAGGCGTATTGATATTCGTTTCTCTCCTTTAATGAGATGTGTGCCCTTTCATATTTCAACCTATTTGGTTAATAAAGATATCAAATTTTCGTAGTGCTGACAAACGGCGTTTTGATGAAACACCAGCCGATTGCGCGAATGTCCATCAAGAAAAGCGTTTCGTTTTTTTTTGAGCCACTTTTTCCTTAATTTAACAATCCTTCCTAGATATTTTTCTTTTGGTATAATAACGTTCTTTTTTTCCCTTGTTCACAGTGGTTTCTCCAATTTTGTTGTCTCTCCTATGCTCAATTACTCCTTCTCTAGAGACACATCCTTTCTTTTGTCCAAAGTTAGTTTCTCCTTGGCTTTACCTTGTGGGGCGCAAGCTGCAGTAGACCTGGCTATTTTTTTGTGGCTTCTTGGCACACTCTCTCTGATTCTTTCTTCGCCATGCTCGATTCTCCCTTCCCCACGAAGTGATGGTAGCGACAGTGGAGTCGATTTGTTCATTATCAGCATATTCAATTAGCATTCATCCAGTTGAATGATGCATTTTAGCACCTCTTGGACACTCATATACAATTATTGTTGAGTTAACAGTCGGTGATTGAAACATAAGCAAAACTGTTGACGCCTAGGCCGCTTAAATCTTTCTTCACGCTGCATTTTCGTACATTTCTGCAAATTAATGTGTATATCCGTCTGTTGGTTTAATATGAGTACGGACCCACCTATGCTGGAGTTGTGAAAATTACTGGCTGAGAATTGCACCATAAAATGACTTTGTAAGGCGCGTTTCACGTTCATCGATGAGCTTCAAAAGAAGCTATAAACATTCAAATTTGATAAATTATTGTCTTGGTTGACTTCTTCAAGAACGAAATTTTTTCGAGTCAGAGATTAGATAATTGCAAATGCGATCATTTTTTCGTGAATTTTTCAGCTTTCCCTTACAATAATTGAAGATGTTCGGTAAGACGTATGCAAAGCGAAGCGGTTCGTGTCAGTATGCTGGCCGTCTTCTTCCTTATTTCTATTTAATTCATTGCACGAAGCATATTTTTGTCTCGCTTTAATTACACTCTTCTTTTCTGTGTGATTTGCAGCATCGTTTGATTGACACTCTTGATATCCAATTACTCCTTTCTTTGCAGTTCTATTTCTTCTTCTGCCCAGCCTTGGTTTTATTTTACTTTTACTTTCTGAAGTGTTGACTGCACTAAGACAGCTTTTTTGCTAAAGAAATATATGCACATCAAAATATCTTTGCGGCATCGCAGGGCACAAGCAAATTAGTGGAAACTTTTAGAAAACTTGGGTACGACATTTGCGCCCTTTAGCATTCCGTTTGTGGCTTACAGGTGAGATAGTTTTATACAGTCGTTTGAGCAGTAATACAGATATCCGACAGATTTAGAAGTGCAGTGATCTGAGATGAGGTCTGAAACAAAGTTATAAATTTTTTTCAAACGCTGCACAGGTAAGTTCACAAGATGGTTGATCGAAAGATGTTTTTGATCACAGCTCACGTTTGAATTTCCATATCCGTTCTTAATGTTGCCGGTCGTCAGATTAAACAGTACTTTTAACCTAGGATGCAATGCTCTCATAATGATAAGCTGTTGTATGCCATTTTATTCTTCAGTTTTACTCTATTGTTTCTGAATTATTGCTGCAGCCAAAAACCACTATTGGGTCTGCCACAATTTTTACTTCACATTGTTAGGAAAATTCACTTTACCTAAAATTGAACATATCGTATTTTAAGGATAATTTGTGTAAACGCCAAAAAAATGTTTTTTCTGTTCCTTCAGGGAGATCTCTGTGACGAATGAACTGCTTCATGGAATTTATTGGAAATTCCATCACCACTGAAAGTTTCTTTTTTTGCATATAAAATTGATCTTTTGTTATCTGCTATCATTTCATGCAGTTGCGGACATATGGGCAACTGTGCTTGATGAAGGAAACAATCAACTCCAAATTAAATACTCACTTTATGGTGCATATCGGATATACGTGTGTTCCTGGGTGGTGTATATGAACACGTCTTTCAGGACAGCATTCTCGCGGATAATCAACGAAGATAGCCGCAAGCAATTTGCATTTACATATCCATAAAATAGCTATTCAGAACCAATCGGCAGCAATACATTGCCGAATGACCCATCTGCACAATTCGATCTCTTCGCTCTCTCACGACTTTTAGCAACATTCACTGGAAATCATTTACATCTAAAGCAAAGTTTTAGAGCATTAATGAAAATAAAGCAAATATGCCATTAAATTTGTGAGCAGTTCATAGCTATGAGTATAACACAAAAGGCTTCTGAGTAATCAAGCACCTCTCATATGCCATTTTAATTCATATAACACTGTAATAAATTGTTCTTTTATTAGCATATTTCTGCGCTAGCATCCGCATTTAAGGGATTCAAAATTTGACAACATGTTGCTTCACGAAGGCTTATATATGCTGCAACAATAAGCGAGTTATGCAATGTGAAACGGCTAACAACTGCGATAAGCCCGAGCTTGATTGTATTCTTGTATAATTATCGAACGGCATACGACATAGGCAGGTGCTTATTTCTTTCACTGACTTCTGAAACGAAACAATGGGAAATATGGATGTGATTAACGTGGGTGGTGTTCTCTCCATTTCTTTATCGTTGAGGCAGTAGACAGTGCTACCTGTTTCTTATAAAACCAATTCCAGTCCTCTTGAAGGCACTCTGAAGAGTTTTTCTGCATTCAAATTTGCAAATATTGATGGAAGTAAATGAATTGCAAAGTAAACATCTTTGAGGTAGTTTAATGCAATTTTCTTCCAAGGTAGTGAAAGGTATCTTTCGGTTTGCCACAGAACTAGATGACAGTCATTGTTTCGATGAAGAATGAAAATTCTGTCAGTGGACTGCAAAGTTGACGGCATGCAATATGAGCAATAAACTATGGAGGTGAGTGGCGTGTGAAACTATTAGGTGGTTGTGTTTGACTGAAAATCTGAAGATCGTTGTTCAGTACTATTCTGCCACTGAAATTGAATAAACTAATGTTTGTTTTTTGCATGGTATATAGAATCCCTCCGAGTGTGGAAATCGCTTTAACTTGGTAATGAAGGCAGAAATGTGCTGGCTGAGTGACTATTGAATAAGCAAGGAAGTTACCGGGCCATCCAACATTTAGGGAAACACAAATGCACACAGCGTGGTTAACATTTTTTAAGTGAACTAAAAATTTCAACCGTTTCCGGCTAGTTTCGTTCAAAAATTTGGTTGACCAATGACAAAGAAAATAACCTAAAAATAGTTGTAAGTTGCAAGTTTTGAGCCGCAAGGATGGGGACGAAGACATAAATTTCATTGGATCCATTCAAAACGTCTGAACTCTTCACACTCATCTCAATCAGCCCTCCACTTCAACGAGAAAATTAAAATCCGCCTAGAAGCGGAACTTAAAAATGTACATTCAGCCGTTTCTGCTCATACAACTTTTGAATCAATACTTCATCTCATTCGACAGGCTGATTTAATTACCAACATATGGACATACCGAAATTCGATTGATTAAAGTGTTACATATGGTATATTCTCTTACCGCTTTGGAAGTTGCGATTTACTGAGACCGATCTAAGCTGCATTATCGATGTGCCTAGGGAATTCTAAAACGTGATTTAGAGCTTCTTTCAGCTGCTTGCAGAAGGGGCTAATTATTGCACTTAGAAGCTCAGCAGCACAAATGCGCAATAGCCTAGCGATATTTGGCAACAGTCGTGCAGTAAAATGACTGTGTGCACATTCTGGAGTTTAGCGCTCATTGGTCCACCCTTCTTCTTCATGAGCTTAACTTGAGAGGGGTGTCTTTTGTAGCGAAGTACCTATTCTGAAGTGTCTAATGCAATATGCTGCGCGTTGGATGGCTACTCATATTGAATTGTGTCTCCATCGAACTGATATCATTTCACATCATTCGTGACAGAACATTTGAATTATTTTAAACAAAACTGAGTCAACTTATATTTCTGAATAATCCATGCTGAAAATGCTTTGTATGCTTGTTGAATCGAACGGGAGACACGTATATCGATGTAAATAACTGTTTGTGTGATATAGGTGTAAATTTCACTTTATATTTCTCCAGCATGCACTCCAAAACACGAGGTTTCTTCAACAAATTCCGTTACTGATATGAAGGATCGCACGCAAAAACACTGGTCACCAGTTATGAGATCAATCATTTGCTGACCGACCTTCGCATCTGCGGGAAAGGAGAGTGGGGAGGAGAGGAGGGGGGGGGGGGGGGGG
>JAARMF010002592.1:0-21061 GCA_022844705.1 Toxascaris leonina
GATGAAACACGCTATGCTCGCAATGAAACCAAGAACGCATTAGAGCAATGAAGCTTCCAAGATGAACTGAAGTGCATATTCATTGCTTTTCTCTTGCAAAAAAAACGGTTCCTTTTTTTTCATTTTCGATAGCAAATTTAAATGACCGGAAATAAAAGACAATGCGTCGGAAATATATGCTCTATTAATTTCGTCAACATTTTCTTACAAGTATTATTGCATTTTATGCAAAGCGACGGATCATTTTCAAGCAACACAAGCAACGGATCTCTTTTTCATCAAAGTATTTTTACTAATTCTTCCGTCGGATTTCAGCGTTCTCCGCCTCCCCCCTCTCCCTCCTCTTCCCCCTACCCCCCTCCCCACATAAGTAACTCCTATTATGTGGTAAAGGCATCGAAAAGAGATCGAGAATGCGATCAGAACGGAAAGAATAAACGTCGTAGATGAGTGGTGTATAGATCACTTATTGAGCAATGGAACTGATAGGCATGAGAAAGAGTTATTTTTACTGCACGATTTTCAATGAAGGAGTATATAAGATGTGTCATTTGTTAGTATTATCCTATACTTTCTGGAGACAAATCCTTATCGAGAGTTCTATGTTGGAGTGATGAAAATTTCGTTGATCCTTAGTCGACATTAAATGCTTTTTTCTTTGCTTTAATATTAATTAAGCAAATTTTTGCTAACGAAACGAAAAGATGGAGAAAACTTACAAAATTGTTTCGATGGAATAAGCGATGTTGCAATAGAGAAGCTATCGAAATGAATGCAAGCGATGAGCTGAAACTGATGTTTTTTTTGATGGGATGGGGGAAGAAGGGGAGGGTAAGAGATGGATAAGGAAGATGGAAATGCTCCGAGGATCGGCTCTTCAAACGCTTTACGTCACGCAGCTTTCAATGTGACAGAAAGCATTGGCTTTATGCAGCAGCAGTGTAGATAGACAATTTAGATCTATTCAATACTTGGATGCTCTTTTTTTCTTTTTGCGATCGATTGCGCTCGTTCGTATAAACACTAATCAGGCGATCTTTCAAATGTTAAACTAACAATCGTATACATCCCCCTTCCCCCATGTGGTTTAATGCACTTTAACAACCTTTATTATGATTATATCTCAAGTGTTTCTTATGTGACGAGAAGAGAACATCATTGCTTATAAACATCGAAATGCTTTATACCTCGAAGATCATATGAAATAAAAGTCAAATATTTCTTTCATTCTTGATCGTATCTTTGGTATAGGACGAAATTATTGCAAATATTTAATTATAATCGGTAGCTTAAGTGACTTTATGACTTTGTAAAAATTCCAAGTCTCGAAATTTGCAGGAAATTAATGGGTTGTGTTATTGGAAAATCTACCTAATGAAGCATGACATATTGTTTAAAAAGTTGAGCATATTAGCGGACTTTTGTAAACTTGAAAAGACCCTGGTGGGATGGAGTTTGCTTTTATGTGAAACTATATAAATATAAATATATATAAATAAATAAATAACTAAATATAAATAGATATATATATATTTATATTTATTCATTTATATTTATAAAGTACTAATAAGGCCGTAAAAAAGCTTTCGGCTACCGTCTAACATTCGCGTTACGTTGCGATTCATTGCATATCACAATTGTTAACTACATTTTTATCGGTTCGACTGGATAGCATTCTTGCTTCTGGCATTTTTTATTGGCAACTCAATGAATTCTGCCGAAATTTTGGCGAGAGTATTTTTCGTGTGGTTACGCATCGAATATGGGAGTATGAATTGAATCATTTTCTATATTATTGCATGAGAGCGATTTCAGTTATTCATAAGTGCATCGATAAACGAATGAATCTGTTCGTTTATTCAACGGATCAGGTGATTTTCGAATTCTTTCTAATATATATATATATATATATATATATATATATATATATATATATATATATGACGGTAGCTCAGCTGTAGAGCTTCCGCTCGATAAGTGAAAGCATCGAGGTACAGAGGAAGCCCACTCTCGGTTGATTTCCCAGCGAAGCGACCCAACTCGCGGCTAATTTTCCAACGTGTCAGCTGGAAGGCTAACCACCAGGAGTTGCTTGAATCGATCGCAACAGCTATGTGTGGGCATGATTGTTAGCTATATCGATAAGCGAAATTAATGAAACTAAAGTTGCCTTTATATATTGTATCTTTGTATGTAATGAATAATTCCCACAAAATTGGTCATCTGTGAGAGTATGTATAATCATTTGAACGTGAAAANAATACGGTCCAGGTAATAAAAAATGGTTATTGGGATTTTTAAGCTAATATAAAGAACGATTGGGAACTCGATGAGCTCAGGAGAACAAAGCTAAAATTTCAGTTGATATCATTTCAATAAAGAGTATGAAAAGGGGAGGATTTACGTTTGAAATATGAAGAGAGGAGGATTTATGAGTTGCAAAGCTGACAAAGTGAAACACATCGGCGATTGTTTGAGCATTCAGCCGATTGCGTTATGAAAATTGAGTGAAAGAAGCGGTTGCTAGGTTCAATTGATTAGCCAGATAACCAGCCAAACATTGCGTCGCTAGCCTTATTGACGCCTAACATTTATATATACGCAATAGATTGCTACAGCTTCAACTTTAATATTCGCCTATCAACGAAATTAACAACGTAAAATATTTATAGCATGAATTAAAACGATTGATAATATTTAAGCCACTAAGCTCATCACACTGATAAAGCACTGATAAGGATGATAATAATATGCAGACGTTCGGCAACTCATACGAAATTATTCCTCGGCACTTTTTCACTAGAAAACCGACTAAAGAAAGGGGACATGGTGAGATTTGAATCGCTCATCGTCAATGCATTCATAAGAAAGTTCGTCTATATGAAGTCAAACAAAACATCAGGCTTTTGTAGCATCAAAAATAAAAGCTTGAAGTTGAGAAAATATCAGGTCTTAACGAAAATGCCCTCCTCCCTCTCCCCCCTCCCCCTCCCCCCAACCTCCTCCCCCATTTCCCAACTTTTTAAACGATATCCTTCTATTGCGAGGAAACCGCGAGCGGTGAGAACTCGCTCAGTTAGCTGCCATATACAAAAGCAACGGCTTTACGGGAAATATGTTTAATTACAACGAAATATTGCAATTATTCGCATTTAGAAGCGCTTGAGCCGTTAACTAGCCTAGAACTTCGCACTACAAATGAGGCAAAAAAATCGGCGTTGTCAGAATGCTTTCTGGAGCGAAATTGGACTCTATTCGTTCGAAATCACCGATGAAATCAACCTCTCAAGAAATAGGGAACGTTATTTCACACACACATCTGTCAATTTGATATCCCAAAAAAGCCGGCGACGTTGTCAATACGTATTAGCTTATTCTGCTTTACAGAAAAGCTTGTTTGAAATGATCGAAAAGCGCTTGCAGCTTATTAAGAGACTCTCTGACGTAGCATAAGATGAAAAGCATTGTCAGTCATATATTATCCGGGCGAGATGTTTCACTCATAGGGTCGGTTGCAAAACGTGAAGTTCTTTTCATCACTTCATTCCCTCTCCTCTTCTCTTCCTCCCTATTTCTTCAATTCACTTTATTTTGTGTTTTGTTTTGTCATTCATCATTTCGGCTTTACGAAGATGATTTTCGTGGAAAAGTGCAAACATATGCGTGAATGATGTTGAATTCCGTTGTTCATTGATTCTTTTAGTCGAATAGTTTGGACTTAAAGAACTCATTAACGACGATATTCAATGAGAAAATGCATCATCATTCGAATTGGATGTTGTACCATTGAAACACATTAAAAACAATAATTAATAGACATATAGAATGAATGCATCAATAGACTGAATACATCGATAGCGGTCACATTTGTTTGAGATAATCGCAAACGCATCATCCAATTAACCATCAAAAATTTCGAGCTGCTTCTTGCTTGACAAGATCTTAACTTAAAAGTTGACCGCATTGAAAAATCAATGAATTTTCTTTCGAACGCCTTTAAAAGTGAAGAAAAAAACCAATTAAAAAACATCAGATTGCTTACTACAAAGTATCTTGCTATATCCATCTTTAGAACCCTCATCCATACGATATCTAGAGCGCAATAGTGGAGGTGATATCATTTTATAGAACACTTTGTCACTATAGAACTTGAGAAAATTGCACCACATCTGGTAAGGAAAGAGATAGAAAGGGGGTAAGTAAAACTGTGAAGTTTGAGTTTCAGCAGAGTGTTCCACCGATAAGCCAGTAGCTATCTCATCAACCTCCTATTAACATACTTCCGAAGCTTAAGACATCTTGATATATATTTGTAGAATAAGCCGGCCGGTGAAAAGTCAGAACGTTCATATATCGGGTGAACGAAAAAGAGTGATCGATACCAACCTTTACTCGAAGCCTTGTTAAGATTGGTTTTAACGATATGTCTGAATCTTATTATAAATCTTATATGCCTTACGACCTTATGTCTGTGGTGTGATAATATATGGCTGCAAAAGCTGTTGATACTCAGCAGTAGCTTAGAGACGGCCTATATGATACCACACCATGAACATACAAGTTGAGGTTGGGGTTACAGATGGCCATTTTCTGACAAGATGGTACAAGAAGAAAGCTTCTAAGGATATCCGATTGAACAAATTTTCTGCTCACCCACCTTATATGAAGGATAACAACATACAGCAGATGATGAAGACCGCGGAGGAAGCGTCTTCTCCGGGTTACATGCAATACTCATGAGGCTTGGCGAAAAACGTACTGAGGAGCAATGGTTATGTAGCACCACTCCACTTCCGAAACGTCCCCCGCCGTGAACATCGAAGCGAAAGATCAGTTCCTCGGATCATACCATGTGTAGCTTGCAAGTTCGCAACGGAGATTATCAGAGCGGCTAATGCTCAATAGCTACCGATTCATGTCATTCGTTGAGGGGGGAGGGGGGGGGGGGGGNTAAACCTTTGGTGGAGCAGGTTATGATGGTGCACGACGGCGACTCAAAAAATATTAACGCGTTCATCGGAGGGATATATATATGGGCATTCAAGAATGTAAACTAGCGAAAATACGCAAGTGAAGTCTTGTGATGAACAACAGGGAAGATGAGGAAAAGTCATTCGACCTACTCGTTGCTTCCATGGTTCATTTACCCTAAATGCACCCATGAATGCATATATGTATCGGTCAGCGCAATTTGCTTCATTGTTTTGTTTTTTTTGAACCGTCAGTCCACCACCTCACCTTGTCCTCGAGGCCGGTAATCTTTACCGAAAGATCGGACGCTTAATCATTCGGCACTCAATAACTTTCGGAACAACCATCGCAGACTATAAAGGTGGCTTGCCATCAAACATCTGATTATATTAATACAACATGAGACTGCGTGAATCAGGATATATAAGTTGTATAGCAGCAAGTAGTGGACGTAGTCAGACAATGAGCGTTACAGCCATGGCTGGTGTATGCCTGGACGTTCAGCTTAAGTCATTTTCGATCAACTTCTAGAGAAGTCGCCAATAATTTGCCCGAAAAGAGTTCGTCGTTATGTCTGAGAGTGTGTGATTTCTGTAACGAAATCTGGCGAAGCACGTTCAAGCATTTATTGAAACAATATTCTAAAGGCAGAGCAATACAAGGGATTCTTTTGCGTCATTCTCTTGTTTGATAGATCGCTAAAACAAATGTTCAAGATATTTGCTATCAACATGATTCGGCAAAGTGACAAGCAGTCCGGGTACATTCCTCATCGTCCGTTCGATCGCCTCATGTGCATATGAATTGCCGGACCAACAACGGCGAGCTACGCCATTCGATACATCCCACATCAGCATCGACTGTGCTCGTTTAGCTGCCTCCTAAACAATTACTCATCACTGGCATCAAGCTCATCCTTTATCCGGACTTAAATCGAGTTTAGCAATGCTAATGAAAATAATCCTTTAAGGATCGTTCCTTAGCTAACCGTAGAACAATGTCATGACGATGGGATAAAGGCGCAATATAGGGGTCACCAGTGCGAAGGAACAAAGCAATGCTTTAAATATATATATATATATATATATATATATATATATATATATACATATATATATATATAATTTCTTGATCGGTAGCTCCATTAATGACCATGGAAATAACGACGATATATGAGAGCCGTCAAGTCCTTTTTTCTTTCCTGTTATCGCACGAAATTAATTTTGTAACGCGTGAAAATTCTCAAAATTGTTTACAATTAAAATAGAATGAAAGAAATTTCTTTGGAGCGATTGTTGTTGGTTATATGAGTGCAAAAGTGTAGCCACTATCATAATACAGTCGTTTTTGGTTCCATTCACATAATAAGTAAGTAAAATAGCTTCATCACTTTCTTAGTGACCGTTGGATTTATGTAACATTAATATAATCTTGCTAGAGACGCTTCAATCGCCCCTATAACTCCATGATATGTCGACAACAGGCTTGTCGACAACACAACATGGTTCACGAAGGTAAATTTGTTGCGAACAAGCGTAAAACGCATTGTAGCAAACCTCGATGGCCTGTATGTGAAAATTTCTTCTATCACTTTTAAGCAGTGGACTTTTTTCTCATTGTACTTTGGGAACACTTTTTTGGCTACCGTGAGCAGGGGAATGGAGCAAGGTAATTTCAGTACATCAGTTAAGCAAACTACCTATGAGGGCTTGAGATTGAAACGTAGTTGCTCATACCTCAGTTCCGTCAAGCAGCATGCCAAATCCACCGTTAATCGCATCGCCCCATCCGACTCCGCCACCATTGTGCAGTGATACCCAAGTTGCACCACGGAACGAATCACCGATCACGTTCTGGACGGCCATATCGGCAGTGTAAGCTGAGCCATCCACAATATCCGCTGTTTCTCGGAAGGGGCTATCTGTTCCACTGACGTCATGGTGATCGCGACTGATCACAACTCCACCCTAAAGGTGATTAACTGCATAGAGTATATCCAAGCTCAGAGCACTCTTGAGACCGCGTTCAGTTAACCACTGCAGCTAGGATTTCGCAAAATTTGAAGTGCTTTTTGGCTTCAACTAACTTAATCATGGGCCAAGGTCTGACATTTAGTGTTGAGCTGTGAATTTTCACTTCGATAAGCATAACTGTCGTTCACTTCTGACAGCACGTTGAGTGAGTGAAATTATAGTACTATCAAGCACTGAAACAAACACTTTCTAGCAATTGATGCTGAGGGTACTGAAGTAAGCGCTTTCATATATAACAAGAGTGAGACTAGCTCAGAAAGAAAATTTCAGCAAATAACACAGAGAGTGTTCTGTTGCTTTTCACAGAGATGCTTATCGGTCATCTTCTACCCATTCAATCCCGTAATGATGGAAAATTGAAAACTTTTAGCCTGCCATCGGCAACGGCTTTGTTGAACGCAAGAGCGATAGCTGTTCGTCCTTGCTGATCGGAATACAGGATTCTCGCTTGCGAACCGACAACCAACTTATGTGCATCAGCTTCCTTAATCCAATGTCGATTATCGATGTATTGTTGTTGGACTGCGATCGGTACTGCAAAATCGCATGCGAATGATCTCATTTGGCATGAGATGTTTGTCGATTATTTTCTGCTCCAGTGAACTACCTATCTGAGTTTCATTGCAAATCACCTGTCGCAATCGATCGCAAAATTAGTGAACTATGAGAAAAAAGAGGTCAAGGAAGTTGATAATTGACCAGTCAATAATCTCGGTGACAAAAAACTGTGAAGTTCGAGAACTGTAGGTACTCAACATGCGAACGGTAGATTATAGGCGATAAGATAGGAAGAAAAAATGCGTCCGACCTCAGAGCAAAATATGTGTTTCTATCCTAGAGCAAAAGCAATAAAGAAATGCGCTTTTATCTACGAGAAGGTTATAAAAGTGAAACTAAAAGCTTGAGACATCAGTTGGTGATTTTTCATCGAAACGATTATGCCCGAAATATATGCAGGAGCAGGCGTTCTTCTGACTTACTACTTGCTGGAGTAGGCTTTTTCTGAACGATCATTCTTTTAGGTATTTATTTTTAGGTTGGCAATGGTTGTTGATCTGATGTCAAATTAACCAGGAACCATGGACCGACAACTATGTAATAAATTCTGTAATAACACCTATAAAGGGTTTTTAGTCCCTCCAAAGCGCAGGTCCTTTCTCAGTAGGCTATTCAGCCATGGTGAGCATGTGATGACCTCTATTTGTGCTTACAATTGCTGTCGATTGTTTCTCGCTTTTGCTCAGCTTGGTTGTCGTGCTTGCTCCTCTATTTCGTTCTCAGGTGATATTGTCACTAACCTTTAGTGACCTTTAGTGCTTTGTTGATCCCTTACGTATGGGGAGGGTGGGGTCTATGTATCATATACATAGTGATGCGAATATAAGATGTGTTGAAAAAGCTACAGATCTAGCATCACGCGCATTTTGCACCTGCTGGTAAGATTATAGCAGACGACTATAAAAAATATTCGACTAAAAATGACTCTTTCTTCAACCGCTTAAAACTCAATACATGGTGCAGTTGATTATCTCAACTCTGAGACTCATTACAACATCCAGTCTCTGTGCGATTTCCATCGTTTTCTCAATTTAGCACTAACGACATGAGGATCTACCTTGTTGTTTCATGAGATCATCAAGCACTTCGCATGCTAGCTGATCAGTCAGCTTCAAATCGCTCGCTTGTCCTGACGTACACACCCATCGGAATGGACCGAATCCCATTGAGAAAATATCTCTGAAGTTTCGATTGTTGGCGAATGTCGCATATAAAAGATAATACTTGTGCTTAGAATGGAAGAATTGAGGTTGAAAATCAGATTTTGCTTCACTTGCTATTCGTTCAATGTTATTGTGGATGTGAAAAGTGGTGTTATCAGTGAACGTTGAAGAAATTGATCAAAGTTTCTGGACTATCAGACATTATTTCTTTCCCGGGAACTGATGTAAGGAAGAAGAGATGAACACATTGCTACTGAAAGCTTAGCCGTCTTAACACATACCCCATGATTCCTTGAATATAGGACGGATATTTGAAGGATTTGTCATCAACGGCTTCCGGTGCTAGAACATCTGCACCAGCTCGGGCACATTCGACAAGGAACGCATTTCCATAGTCCCAAAAGTGAAGACCTCTCGCTGCAAGTGTATCGATAGCTGCAATCTGCCTTCGCAAACTGAAATTTGAAGTATACAGGATTTACTTTCATAGTCATATAAGGTGATAGCCAAGATTTTCTTCATTTTCAAGATTTTCAAATAAATAGCGAGAATGACTCCGGCTTTCCGGCTAGAAATTCTTCTGCATTCTTCTAGTGCTTATTTGAGAATATTGAAAATGGTATAAGAAATAAAGGTAACATGCATGCCTGTCGTACCTCTTTTGAACGAGAGATTTGAATTTGGGAGGATCGTTGACCATCATCTTGTTGGATTCCTCAAATGTGACGCCGACTGGATAATAACCGCCATTGAAAGGATTGTGAAGAGACGTTTGATCCGAACCTAATTCGATCGGTAGATCCTTCTCTTGAACGAGACGCTCCCTGAATATTGCAAATCTTTATGACTTCGATAGATAACATGAAGAATTTGCTTATACCAGTAATCTCAACCCCTCTATTTGCTGCATGCTTCATTAGTGCTTAACACTATTTATAAGTATGCCTCAACTCTTTTACTAAATCCATCTGTGCTTTAGTTTATACACGTATAGAAGATTTGGATACAGAAGAATGCTGTTCTTTTTTCAGAATCGCCGAAAATGCATTTCTTTCTATTCCAGTTCCTATCTGTACCCGGTCACTCCAATAAGATGACCATTAGTCAATACCACCACACGACGCATCGATGCCTCGCCTCCATCCCAAACCTGATGGAGAGGCATATGGAACGGAATGATAATAACTGAAATACACAGAACCTCTAGATTTTAACAGAAAAAAGGCGAAATACATATATTCTTATGGAAAAAGAGTTCTTTGCTTTGAAGCACATGCGGAAAAGCCCAAAAGTTATCTTGAGTCATCTTGAGGACTAGATACCGATGCAACGACAGCTTATAGGATAACAGAGATAGCTAAAGCAGAATAGGGTTGAAAGACTTCGCTGCACAAGACGTTCTATGAATAGAGCTTAGGAGTTATGCGGCGATGAATTTTCCATATCTATGGCCTCTGAATTTCTTTTCGATACAGATGCGGTCGAAAGGTTTGCCGGATGGATTGGAACTGCTATTCTTCTATGAGGTGTATTTACCGGATTTGTCACCCTAATTCATCCAGCGTTCCACAAAATATAGAAGAAATGTCAAATTTTATCATTGCAGTTTTCCGGGACAGGTGTTGAACCATTTGAGTAACTAAAGAGACGGACACATGTACATATTTAAGTGCGTTGCGTATTCACGATTCGATATGGCGCTTCCATGATGTGCTTTCGCAAGCGAACTTTGATAAAAACCACTTTCGCAAGCAAACTTTGATAAAAACCACTTTCGCAAGCGAACTTTGCTAAAAACCACTTTCGCAAACGAACTTCGCAAAAAGTACATTAAATAAAGAAAAAATTTGATATATTCTTTACCAAAGATCGACAACATTGCCAAGATATCCAATGCTGATCGCATGCTTCTTTTCGCGATACTTTCGTATCATTTGGATTACGTCGTCGAGTTTGTCGCTATATATATCGAGCCAACCTTGCGTATATCTCTTCTTGAGTGCTGCTTCACTTATCTAAAAGGGCTTAGCTCTTTCAATACTCATTTCTCACAGTTCCTCGTAATCTCCTAAGCAGCGCACACAAAATCGTGTTACATTTTTGGTATTAAAGTATGCTATGGTGTAATTACCTACACTCGGTTTATCTGTAATTATTGACTACAGATGTATTCATACAAAAAATCATCCCGCTGAGTCTGCCAAATGACCATTTTCAGCCTCTTATCGAAAGAATTATTGCGTATGTTCTGGCTAGCGATTTAAATTCACCAAAATATAGAATAATCTCAAACTCAGTAAAATATTTCTAGTACTATTAATTCATCACCAACGATAAACCGGAAACACCGGAAACCGCAGGTGCCGGAGACACCGGAGATAAAACACCGGAAAATGAAGTGCATTTTCCGGACGTTCACACTCTTAAAGAGCACTTAGTAATATTGTTTTCAACGAGGGGCAATCCCTTCTTCATTGTTATCCAACGATCTTTATTAGTATTGCAGTTTTGGCATCCTGTTTTAATTGGCGTCCTACTGTCATAGAGACTCGCCATCAAGCTAATCCACTCACCCGTACTGCATTATCTAAACACCTTTCTCTCAATGGTCTCTTGATACCATATCTGGCATTTCTTGTATCCTACACAACACCAACCACTAAGTGACCCCTCTATTGCATTTTCGTGGACAAAGAAATCAAGAAATTTTTTGTCACAACCATTTTGACAGTCTATAACGGCACTATCCTTCTTTCACTCATCCCTCAGCGCCTCCTTCCCTTCCCATCCCCCTTCCCCCCTCCCCCCCCCCTCACCACGAAAAATCTTGCAGTAATTGGGGTAGATGTTTCATGAAGCAGGAAAACGTTTCATCGGTCAGACAGTTATTAAATTTTTTGATGGGCTCTCAGTAGAGTAATAAACATCACTGATCTTCGAACAGGAAGGAAAGATCGTCATTGCAACAAGAAGCTGGAATTCAATATAGTACTAAAGAAACTTCAGCTGAATTAGTGGCATATCGCACATCCAAGAAATCCAGGTTTTGATATTCATTTCGATAAGTTTCAGCCTTACCTTGCAATCCTGCGAAGTTGTCACCTTTCACCTTTTACAGGTAAGAATTTTACGAAAGTTTGCTCGGAGGTTTTGCATTGAAAAATCAAGCAGCTAGAGAAAGCATGATGAAAAGCATACCTCAGCAATCACACCTACGCATCCGGCGATACGCGCTGCTTTTGCTTGTGCTCCACTCATTCCACCAAGGCCCGATGTCACAAACACTTTGCCCGCAAGATTGTCCACTCCGAGATATTTGCGGCCTGCATTCATCACCGTTATCTGCAACAATCAGTAATGCAATAAAACCCTCTCAGTGAGGCATCATAGTTTCAACTGCACCTTCATGTTTACTATGGTAAACTGTTCTATGACCCCGTTTACTTGCGTCTAAGAACATGCAAAAGGGTTGAAAGAGGGTTGGAGTGAAGGGTTGTGGCGATAGAGGTCTCCTTGAAGAGGATATCTCCTTGAATATCTTAGAGGGAGGGAGGGGACATCAGAGGTAGAGGGTGGGAGACGATATCTGCTTAAAGGACACAGCAGGTGTTAACATGCGAATTTTTATGAAATTGGTAAAACCTGATCCGTGAGCATATTTTTGCGTGCATCCGCACTAATATCAAGTTGCTGAAGTGCGCATTTGCTTAGTGCAAAGGAATTACCAAGATTAAGTTGTTTCTCTCTATCGTTCTCCCTCTCCCTCTGTTTTCTGCGGCTGCCTGTTACTTGATTCTTAATTCTTTTCCTATTTTCCAAAATAATAGAATGGGAATTTTTTATTACGTTATGATTTTGTGCAAATTGCCGTAACAACATTTGACGGATTGTGCTGGACTTAATTATGGGCGAAATCACAAGAGGAGGGAACGAGAAGGGATGACCATCACGACAATAAGCTTCAGACAGTATTTTCGAGGACAAGTTGGTTGGTTAAAAAAGGAGAGGAGTAAAACAATAGGACATCCAACGTTTTTTGACCTCTAACCCCTCTCACCCTCCCCCCCTCACCTTTCCCTTCCCCCCTCTTTAAAATCATCCAGTGAATTCCCTCGTTTCATAGTGCAAGTTATCTGTTAGGCTCAATCGAAGCAAATGATTTCTTTGAAAAGATATTCTTCAAATGCCGCCAGCCAAATAGCCCATACTTTGCATAAACGACTGCATTAGTTCTCACGCTATGTTGCAGCTTTGAATGCGTTGCTTTGAAATAAAGTACGGCTCTTGGTAAAAGCAACTTACTTTTACGGAATATCGAACGCACGACGTACTATACTCAACTTCTTGCTAGAGATTTTTCTGCTTCACGCACCCATATCAATCGGAGCCAGATCTTTACGAGGCAGAAGTGCTTCGCTCTTTGTGAATTTCATTCCCACTTGAGTTAATGGCGGCGAATTTTTGATGATGTATAATAGTTATAGAATGACGATGTAATCGCTTAAATATTCATTTCCGGCGTCCAAAGTAATATGATTTCTCGAGGGGCATTCTCAAGTAATTATCGATCTCTTCAACGTGAGCACTAATGTGCAAATGAAGCTATCATTGCAACATGCGAATAGTTTATGGTCCCAACCGTTGTGCCATGAACTATTCCTTGTGGTCCAATATAGGAATAGCTTCCAGCTGTCATTTGTCCATATTGTGTTACACCGAGCGCAAAAAATTTGTCATATAATTGCTTTGTTGAGTAATTCGGTATCATCTGAAAATAAAATCAAATAAAAGAGGTGATAAAAGAATTGGCCGAATAGAGAGTGTAGGGCTTAACGGTTCTCGTTGGGCTAGCAATCTTGGAAGACAGTCAGCAATGCAATAAAACATACAAAAAAGCATCTATCTAGTAGCTTTAATTCGACGACTACTGAAGCTAGCGTCAAGAATATTGGTGGTTATTATAATATGCATCAAGGAATTGATCGCTTTCCCATATTGCTTCTCATTTTGATCGGTCAATGCGAAAGGGACTGTGCACGTTTAAGAGTGCCAAAAGAGGTGCTTTCTAGACAATTTGTAAGAATTATAGAGCTAATAAATATATCAGTCATAATTTCATTTATTTTATTAGATACTGAGGAATTATGAGGTTGATTGCTTAGAGGGACAATAATTCATAAATGCTGGAGTGCCTTTAATTGTTTACGATGTTGAGACAAGAAATCATCTGTAACTTTGTGGATATTCCACTCCTGTACTTTGTAATTCCAGGCGGCCAGATAGACATATCGCCATATCACAAGTACAAACGCATAAAAGCGATAAGTGGGAGCTGCTTTTCTTCATTGTGAAGTTGTCTCATGGGAGAGGGGGGAGGGAGAGGGAAGCGAAGGGGGCATATTTTGATCCCCGCTCCTCTTTGAAAAGATAATTTAGTCGCAGCTGTTTCTGGATGTAAATTTTAGTCGTTTAGATGTGCATCAGAGAATCAGAGTTATGGATAACTAAATGATTGACTTTATTAGTTTAATCCAGTATTGGAAACCTTTAGATTGAACCATCCCCTAACTACTTGAATCAATGTCTGTCATATTTCCACAGCCTTCCAGTGGCAATTAGTGCCATATTTCTGACTTTTCGGATGAGACTACAATCCATCAGGGGTGGTCTTTTTCAAAATTTGTTGTGAGCTATATATTAGCCAAGTTTTTCTCTTCTCGTTATAGATTGGTCCCCAGAGCTTTCATCTGAATTTTCAATCGTACTCTTTGAGTTTGTTGTGAAATATTTCCATCAATTCACACTGACAGCCTATGCTTTATGACCAATGTTATAATATATGTTGAGTGAATTATGTCCAAATCGTTTCCTCACCAAGTGAATTAGATACCCCCTAACAATTGTAGTGAAATGTAAAAAGTGGTGTATCCTGCATCCACTTGACTAGTTTCGTATAAATATTGCTTTTATTGTGCTATACCATTACCTATCAGCATTACTCATATAGATTGAGCGCAAGCGGTATTTGTTGGTTGATGAATTGATGTTCTAACCATTCCATTAGTGATGACAAGTCGAGGTGCATTCTGATGTGAAGGAAATAAACCCATTGGATGTCCCGAATATAAAACTAACGTTTGTTCATCGTTCATCGTTGACAAATAGTGCAAAACCAATCGAAACTGCAATCGACATTGATTTATTTTACTCAATGCCAAATTTGAGCTATGATTTTTGAGAGATTATTTGGCATATTTTCATTTCCGCCTTCGAATCGCAAAATATAGTCAACGCAAAACGAAAGAAAAGCACACCTTGCTTATGAACTCGTCCACATTTATTGAATATTACACTTTTTTTCGCATTGATTTAGTTCATCAACGGTATTCCTCTTTTTTTTCTTATGAATAAAGACTTCGGCGCTACTATAATATAGATTTTAAGCAATTGGAATTGGCAAAAAAGTGAAGGGAAGGAAGAATGGGAGGCGTGACAACTCTTTATGTTGTGTCAACCAGTGATCATTGAGGGGTTGATCGCCCTAAGGAAGTATCATTAAGGCATAGAGAGTTAAGTGTTCATCATTTTTGATGGTCGATGTTGTTCCAAATTCATTAAAGGTTTAGTGCAAACGCGCCAGAGATGAAAACCTTCCCTTCCACCTTCCCTTCATTTTTTTTGACCAATTTCAAGTAAGCCCTCAAAGATTCACATACCCATCACTATGTAATTACGTCTTATAGATTCCTTAGAAACATGTATATAAATCGCACTTCAATATATGTACACTCTATTGCACTTTCTTCCCAACCATTCCACTACCTGAATTCCCACCTCTCATTCACCATCCTTTCCTCTGACCAAATTCTTGGCTGAGGTTCCGGTTTCATCGATGCTCCAAAACTTCAAACATTCAACGTTTCATCTTATTTTGTTTCCAAATGTTCACAAACATTTTTTTTTGCTGCTTTCCGGCCTATGTGATGCTGTTAATCCTTTTTTCACGTATTGTTGATGTAATTTGTACTCCAGGTTGTAGTCATCAACATCATCATAGTGATCTACACGGACCGCGAGTTGGAACCATTAAACGGATATATATATATATATATATATATATATATATATATATATATATTCATATATATACATGTGTTTATTTATTTGTTTATTTATTTATTTATGCATAAGAGTAAAAAGACTTCGTGTAATGAATACACCGCCACAAAAAATTCATACGCCCATCCAGATATGAGGCAAAGATTTTTAGTGGTATAAGACTGTGATGCTTACCTGGAGCCAATTAGAAAATATTTGCCCATTACCGCCATATATGACCAACTCTTGTGGAAATTGTGCCACCTCAGGATCGAGATTGTTGAGAATCATTAAGATAATTGCTCGAGCTTGCAAGCTTTTGCCCGGAATTTCGCTAATTGGTGGTGCCTGAATCAAACGACTAATCATATTTCTTCAATTCGGCTTAGCGAATATGACGAAATATTTAGGTGGTTCAAGCTACCGCTCCTAAGCTCTGGTATCGGTGATCTTGTAATAATTGATCGCTAGAGTTTCTGCGCATTTCAAGTGTATGATAACGCTTACTTAACCGGAAGTCAATGGTGCTGCAAGCTTCGTCACAAAGTTCCTTCATTCGTTCTTTTTTTCGTGAATTTTACGAATTCAGGAGAATGAGTGTCAGATATAAATCATAGTTTCTATCTTGAAAGCATTATATGAAATCCATGAAATACATACCTATCCAAGACCATTCATATATCCCATACGTTGCCCCCACCCTATGCTATCCAAGAATTTTGAGCATTTAGACATGAAAGTGTCTTCATACTACCTCAATGCTTATTACCACCTTTGGTGAAATTTTTCACCCCCTTTTGCAGACGTAATGATGTGATTCAGAAATATTATCGTCTAAGCACTACTGAAAGCTTGAAGGGAATATGGCAATTTTCAGCTTTTAATGAGTTTAGTTTTAGACGTTTTCTTAGAAACGCTAAACGATTTGAATGACTCTATCATTCGAGCAGTTTCTTTGTGATGCATATCGCATGTTCGTTGCGTGGAAGGATTTCCTTAGTGCTTTACAGGATATTAAAGCGTTCATGAATTTATTATTGAATCGTGATCACATGAAATCTCGCATAAGATCATTTCTCCTCAATAGGAATTGGAAAGTCGTGAAGTCGAGAAAGTGGGAAGTGAAGAGGTCGAGAACTCGAGAACTCGAAAACGAGGAATTCGAGGAGTCGAAAATAAGCAATTAAAGAAAGAAATTCATTAAAGAAATAATAGTTGAGTGCTATTTCACCTTGAGTGAATAGTTGGGCATAAAACGAAACGCATATATATGACCATATTGTTTGAGTTCGTCGGCGAATTCATTTGCGAGCTTTTCGTGATGTTCACGTGGAACATATCGAAGGATATTCGCAACTGCTTGCTAAAAAAAAATTATCATCTGTTCATTGTCTTCCGCAAACATTGAACAATTGCTTCATCCATTGAATTCTTTTCAAGGCCTATAACTAGACTAGCAAGTTGTCCTTATATCTCGCAACCAACCTCTCCTTCAATATTTGCTAATTTGTCTTTTTTTTCCTCCATTTATCGCCCTCTTGGAGTGTTTCTCCTTAAATCGATGCCAAGTTGGTCTTCTACCCCTTCAATTCTAGGGAAATTGTTACTTTTTTTTATATGAATGAACTATAATCTACTACAGTCGTGGGATTATAGAGTTTTACAATGAATACCAATCAAAGTGACCATTCCCACTGACCAGCAAGAAGGCTGAAGCACAGACGCTGAATCTGATTGTTTCATTTGATATATCTGTCGAGATGGGATTTTCAAAGACAGCGATTACTTTTGAAAATTCGTCGAATTGCCTTGAACAAAGAATCTATGGATTTTTCTTGATTGCTTGAATTTCAATCAAAATTCCGCTAGCAGAGGAAATGCTCATGGGGAATTGATGTCATAACCATCTATCCGGAAAATTTTTTTTTGTATCCGACGGCTCAGTACCAAACGCTGAAGATTCGTCCTTTTTGCTGGTCAGTGGGAATGCTCGCCTTGATCGTCCCATATTAAAGGGTTCCGGACGTCTGTGGTCTTACAAGCAGCCAGTTACGTCATGAAAACATGAATAAGGCGAGTAGTTTTCCAGCTTAAAGGCGCAGTGATGTACTCTCTAAAGCAACATGAGACTAATGACTTCTCAAATCATCGTTCACCTTTGCAAATTCGCATTCAAGCAATATCCTCTCCGTATGTCTCTACGGAGAGGATGCTGCTTGGATGTCCGGTCATTTACCCCCCCCCCCCCCTCCCGTTCCGGCCATTTGCCATTTTAACTCAATAGTGCCTAAAGTTCGAGTTATGAAAGTTGTTTGGTTTAATTTCCACCAAAGGTAGTCAACCTACTTTACCATATTTCAGATTGATTGCTCAAATTTGGAAGCAATTACAAACATTTAGAAGTAGCAAAAACCGTGTATACAAGTTTTCACTCCCTCTTATTCATTTATTCTCGGTTTCCATCAATGAGTTTTTCAAAAATTTTCTCCACTCATTATCACCGTAATTTCTTATCACCTTAATTTCACCGAAATTAAAAAGTCTTTTCTAGGAGCACTTGGATGGTTTTATATTTACAGATATTTTGCTGCATATATATTGAGAACTGGTTGACGAAATATTACAGCGTACAACGTGACAGTTCCACTTACCAACAACTTCATTTATTTTATAATTGGCCGAGCGCAAAATCAGAAGCCAAACGGCATAAAATGCATGCAATTTTTACAAATTTTCTTTGCAGTTTTTTGCATCCAAAGTCGCTTCGTCAATTTCCGCGCCAGCTCATATTGCAACGTCCCTTATTATATAGGCCAGCTATCAAAATTCTGACTATAGTATTTGCCTAAATTCTAGTTGCATTATTTGCCTAATTGCCTAATTAAGACTCCTAGATAGACTGGCACACATGCCGACATGCACAGGTGCGATTTTCCTGTAAAACCAATCCGCAACGGTGCATAGAAGCAGATCTTTTTTGCTGAATGCCCTCCCTCACCACCAAATCGCCTCAAGGTCAGCGTTTGCGCAATATTTCCTTGATCTGTGCTTGATGTGATAAATAAATGCTCCGATGGGCGCATCGCTTCGTCTAATACCGAGGATCAGAATCCTCGTTAGCCAGAGGGCATTATTGATCTCTGTTGCTTGTATCGGGTATCGCGAAGAAAAGGCGGAAGGATGGATTTTACTCGAACTATCGAAATGTGGATGCATAAAGTCCATAATCAGTGTTTATTAGCAATATATCTCGTTTCTACATCATCAAAACATGCACTCATAACAAAGGAAGTAGTTTTTTCAGCGTACGAGATGATATCGCTGCGGCCGTGAAGGTTTGCGTAAACATCCCGAAAAGAATACATTCAAACCAAATCCGTTGGTCCGTGGGGGGATGGGGGGGGGGGGGGGGGGGGNGAGTCCAGTTTAAAAGGGGAATTTCTGATAAGATGCTCTCATTTAGAGCCTCAAGCTTAGTCGAAGCTATTGTTCTCTTTTTCATAACGCTTTGAGGAGGATCACTGTAATAAATTAGTCAATGAATGCGCCGATGCAAGCCTTTCACCACTGATCAGAAATGAACCTTTGAGGAGAAACTCTCAATGATGCTTAGATACTTAAAACTCAGGCTTTCTGCGTCCTCTTTGAAACTATTGCTCCAAATCAGATGGAATGACTGAGTGCAACTTCCTTTTTCATTCTTTTCTATTGCCCGTTTTGCGAATCTAAGATCGTTCCAATGGCTTGATGATGGAGTCATCCATCTGCGTATGGGGCTCTCCTCTCGGTCATTTCTGGTCATGTGGTAGCCAGCTAAGAACTTTACGCTCCAGCACTTATCATTCATTCTTGCCATATGGCCGGCTGAGGACAGTATGTTGACCTTCGTCGTAATGACCACATCTCGAAGTTGGCTGCGACATCGCAACTGATGCCATATTCAAGTTAGATAATCACCAAAAGGATATAGCAGTCGAAAATAAACATTGAATGCGATAGCAAATTTGTCAAACCTTTTTTTCATGCTCATTGAGTGGAACATTTCGTACTGGTGCATGTGCGATGCTTATGGCACGTTGTTTGCTTGGATACTCGGGTAGTGGATGGAAATGATTACCGGATGTGAGCTCTTTCAAATCCATTCTGAAAGTCCATTTATCGCAATCCTATTGATCACTCTCAAAGCGAAGAAAAGCGAATCAATTACGGGGAATTCAAACGAGCAGCCGAGTCATTAATAACGTTAGCGCCTTAATCTGCGCGTTCTGTTCATTTTCTGTTGATTATTTATGCAACCGGCTGGTCTACCGAGGGTGAATACAGAAAGAGCACAACATTTTAGTTGCTCGAATAAGCTTCTTGTCTTGCTTAAATCGTGAAATGCTTCCTCAAAGTTAGGGCAATTTTTTTCAGCTACCGTTAGGTGGTCAAGATTGGATTGATGGATAGCACTCTGGAAAAGGATGGAATCCTTTCGTGCAAAATTATAGAAACAAACGGAAATGTAATTTAAATGCGGCCTACATGTCGTATCCAATTGCACAAAACGTTAAATTGAGATTGCTTTGTTATGAGTTAATCTAGTAAATACCGCATGAGCAAGTCGATTATACTAACAGCATTTATTACATCAACCGGATAGTACTGCATATAACTAATGTTCCATCAGTCTGATAGTATAGTTATAGGTACCATTATTTATTAGTCATCGAGCAATCTTCATTTCTCGACAAAATAACATGTCAAGAACGCTAGCACAACTAAGGCAATCAACTCATATTCCTCAAAGGAGATCGTCCTTACTAAATAAATGCCTCAGATGTAGCGAAAATTGTTTTGCTTCTTAGCTAAACGTATACCACCTCCAGTTAAACATCTTAGAAACTCATTCGGAAATTGATAGATACGTCGTATAAAGCATACTTCACAGTTAGTAATATGATAGATTCTTCTTGCCGTCTGTCCCACTGGATCTTTTGGTATGCTTACCGATGGGAGGTTTATTCATTGGTTTTTTAATATTATAAGCGAATTAAATTACAGCACAAAAAATATTATCATAGGAAACAGGTGCCAAATTTTGGAATGCACTTAGAGACTCATCGTTGATGGTTTTTTTGTCACCGGGCAGATGACCTCTACACTCGCATTTCCCGGGGATGTTTGGACTGCCTAACAATTTTGTACATTACTTGCATTAACAAATTAACGAACTATATATATATATATATATATATA
>JAARMF010002593.1:0-13928 GCA_022844705.1 Toxascaris leonina
CTCAGCGGAGGTTCCCATCGTCTATAATACATAGATAATTTTTCAGGTGTTGGTATTCAATCTATAATCTGCTATGTTGTACGCATGAAGTTTCGCGACTACTACCTCATTGATTCCAGAGCTGAGATTGCTGAGTAGACGCACTAAGATACGATACAAATTTTTTTTGCAATTCCACCAAAGCAGATTCTCGAAACGTAATGCCCATCAAGTTTGTTAACGCCTTAGATGATCTAAGAAAAACAAACAATGTTTCGTCGAACATGTGAATCAAGAATGGAGAAAGAATGGCAAGACGAGCAGAGAAATCTCCCGAACCCACTCGCCCATATGTACTCTCGACCTTTTGCAACCTTCATGAATGACTCCGCTCGATTCTTCAAGATGGCGTGAGAGATAAAATGGGAAAGGTATGAAGAAATGGCTGAGGGATCAGTAGTGTTATCCTACGGTGGCAATCCCCTTACGTTCCGTGGAATTGAGTTTTGGCATGTCCGCATTCCATGATTACGTGTGCGTGGGGTATGATGGCAAAGGTTGCTCTTACGACAAAAGTTCGCTGTTTCCACTCGCCTCACTTATCTACGAGAAAGCCAGAGGATGCAGCGAGCAAAATCACCGTCGTCACAAACACTTTACCGCCTTCATCGTTTTTTCTTGATGCTGAAATAATCTACGCAGCGTTCCTGACTTTCGCATGCGCACCAGAACTTCAGACGGAAACGTCGGCGAGTGAGTTTGAGCGGAATTTCTTTGTTTGTCTCCCCATTCTTTCTTTATTGTCCATTCACACGGTCGACAAAACATGACGTGCTCTCTCATTACTACGACCTTATATGCACTTGATGACCCTGTGCTCTAACATGCTGCCGGCCTACAAGACTGAAATGCAAATCGATGACGTCGTATTCATATTTATCAGCCTATCTGTTGGCTAAAAAATTCATTTGAAACGATACAACGATGAAGTTTGATGGATATTATCAAAGACTTCAATTATGACTTCAAATATTCTCACCAATCATTGCACCCATTCGAATGGAAAGTCGAAAGTGCGACGGACATCGTCATCAAGTTCATTTTGTATTCTTCAAATTCTGCAACGTCCGAAGTGTCTTATGTTGAAGTTTTTCACATGCAGCAAATAGAATATATATTCCAGGGCAATAAATATTTCTGGAGCGATAGGCACTCCTCGCATTTCACCTCATCTAACAAATCGTTCCAAAAAACGACCTTGGGTCAATGACGACCCAAGGTTTGAAAATTGGAGCATTGAAACTTAGAAGGAATGGGCCATACGGAACACTGTACTGAGGCTGTCTGGAGTAAGAAGGGGTTGCTTCGTCAGTGGTGCTAGTGCTATATAATTTGCCCTTTCAACGGACTGGCAAGTGGCTACTAGCGCAAGTATCACTTGAGGAAAGAACAGGTCGTGGTTTCTACGTGGCCAATGAAACCAGAGATAGCGATAAGCCTCTAGTGCATTTGGGATACGGAGAGCATCATTTCAAAACCCTATGGACCCGTTTCTTCATTAACAATCCTTCACTTCTGATCTTCAGTTTTTCTTATGAAGTACTTTTCAACTGGATGCACAATCTGCAGGATGAATGCCGAGATTGAAATGGCACTGCCTCATGGTCGTTCTGATCTTGTCGATAGTGGAGCGATAGGGAATGAGAAGAAAAATGTCGGCGCAAAAGGGAATCTTCTTAGGTTAGCATCGTCGTGCTCCAACACCGTCTTCATGGTCAAATTTTATTTGTTAATTTAATCATTTATTTATTTAGTTAGTTAGTCGTCATAGGACAGTAGGCAATAGTTTGCCTTTATGTCACATTAAAACCTTCAATGATCATGTGGGCTGTGCAAGTTCAGCAGTTGAGTCGCACGGTACCTTATCGATCTTTGCCCCATACTAGTTCCGTCGATTTTACACGTGTAGTTCTTTCCTCCAGTACGATCATGAGTTGCCTCAGTGATTTAGCTGTTCAGGAATGAGGTTGACTTTTCGTCCTTCATCTACACTACCAGCTTCTGAAACTCGTATTTACAAAGTGATTGATTTCACTGCAGTAGTATCTTGCCTTGATGTCCTCAATTCTTTCGTATTTTCTCCTCTGATGTATTAATTGAATGCTATGGTTTAGTACTCGTTAAATAACTCATACGTCTTTTTTATGCACATATCTTTGATAACACTACGCTGTTGAAAAGTATCACGGCTTGTGCCTCTGAGAGAAGGGATCGATTAGCCTGCAAATGGTAAAGGCTGGTGGAACACTGCTTTGATATGAGGTAAAAGCGGTTTCGATAGGTCAGATGTTGGTCGAGGAAAAGACTTAAGGTTTTTAATATCACTCCATCTTCATGCTTCTGTCATCAATAATCAATTTCAAGTCTCGATTAACCTAGACATTTGACAGGATGAGCAGTACCTGCCAATCACCGTTCTTGAAGAGTTAATTTTTATATGAATCATTTGCCGATTTCAGCAAGTCAGGGGTCATATAATCCATCATTTTCTCTCCGTGTGAAGCTAGTTCCTGAAACAGTGATTGCACATCATTCGCGAACGGAACTATTTTTCCATGTGTTTCGACACTGTAGGCGAGGCCAGGAAGAAGGAGAACAGGAGGGATGATAAAACAGCTCTTTAGGGGAATCCAGACTCTACCGCTTCTTCGCTGGAGCAAACACAGTTTGCTACTATAGTTACTATCTTTCACAAACCAGGCTGCATAGAAGTCGGAGTGCTCTATTACGCGGGTCAAGGGCGTCCGTGGATCTTTGCATGAGGATCTGTATGTTAGCTGCGTCATATCCTTTTTTATGTCCGGCTATAAGATGTGTCCGATGTTAGCGTCATCCATTCTCTCAAGTAGAAATCCGGTTATTTCAGCAGCAGCAACAACGATTTTAAAGCTTCCATTTCCTATTCAATGCTTCCATCGATTTTTTGTGAGTTAATAACTGCACTCGAGAAATACTTTAATCCAACCTTAACGCTTCGATACTGCGCTGGTGTAACAACAGATGTATGCAGCGAGATTATTATAATCAGTTAAGATATGGCTGACCATGAAGTTGAGCATAACCTCAAAGATGCGGTAATGAGGATCGATTTACATCTAAGGTCCCGTTGATAGGGCTAGCACTGAACTGAACCTTTCAACAAGAGGTGAGCTTCTTGCGTTTCCACTGTTACTATTTATGAATTTGAAACGTCAAATAATTGATCACTGTGTTAATATTTTATCCATCACCACCACACCTGTTGTACAAGGTCATTCAGTTTCTACTCTATCTTCCGTATTCAGGCACTGTAGTGGAAGATGCTTGCTATCGGTTCTGTCCTTCTGCATTTACGTTTGTACTGTTGGGTGATATTTTCTTAGCGGTGACCAAAAAATATGCAGCAAAAGTGGTCAATAAGGCTGGATTAAGTCGATTGGTTTTGCGAGTGATTCTCGATATTTTCAGTTATGAAATCAATGCCGCATTCACTGTTCGTCTATTTTCGCACACTATTCACAAAAGTTGCGACGTTCATTCATTCTCTGCTAGGTTGCATCTTCCGACGATTATACCTGCAAGATGATGCGCTCAAAATTGTAGCTGCATAATAACCAGACAATAACGCGACAGTGAAGTGAGCACGGTTCCCATGCGCATTGTCTTTGGTTTTTAACCTGTATATACATATCGTCCTTCTTAAAAACCGTGCTTTTCTGCTGTTAGTGTTTGCAAAGTGTCAGTATCTGCTCGTAGTATATTTCTGCGCTCATTTCGCATTTCGAGCAGACATCGGATCATAGCACAAAGCAGTCACAGTGTGAAGCCAGAATGGATGCATCACAAGTCGCAATTCTTTGGTTCTGCGAAATCGTATGTGGTAAAGTCCAAGCATATAGAGAGCTGTATCCTAAAGTATGCTAAATATCGTTCAATTCCACCAAAAAATGTCAGATTATTCAACAATGTCTCATCTACCGGTGGTAATAGATCAAATCCTTGTTATTATGCCTTCAGCCGACGAGTACTTTAATTGCATTGAATAAGCAGAATAACTCGAAAATGGTTTGTGATCGTTCTCTTTGAAGGAGATTTGTAGATTAAGTATATTTAAATCGAGCAACCGCAACTGAAAGTGCCCTCATATAAGCCATGCTGTTTTCAGATCCTGTGTATCTCATCTAAGCGCTGCTTGAGGTATACAGGATCGTTATCAGAGCACCGCCACTGTAGCAGATATCTTTATTGATCAGTAATCTATTGGGAGGTTTCCATACGCAAGATGTTTAGGAAGGACTACCTGCTGGTTATGAAGGGAGCACCTGAGAAAATATTGCGTTGCTGCAGCCCCGTTTTTATCAGTGACGCATAAGGAGACATTACCAAGGATGCGAAGGAGAGCTTTAAACAGGTTGGCTGCACAACTCTTCAAGAACTTTCTCATTTCTGAAGTATTCCGGATTGTGGGGAAACTGTTCTGTACACATGCTCTTCGCTTGTTCTCATTTGTTCTGACACGTCGCTTTGAGCATCTCCTGCTGATCCATTTCAAAACAGTCAATGCCAAAGGAACTTCTGAGCAACGAGTGTCGTTCGGGATAGTGCCTGACGTATTCGCAGATGTACGAGTTTCTTGGCGGGCTGGGTGAAAGATTTCTTGGTTTTTGTAATGTGGAGCTCTATCAGGAAATGTATGGAGCAGATGATAAGTTCACAAATGAAACTCCTGATTTCAAACTGAGTGGAGTGCATTTCCTTGGCTTAATGGCGATGATCGACCCTCCACAGCCAGCAGTTGCGCATGCTGTCAGCCTCTGTAAAACGGCTGGAAGCAAGATATGTTGATCTTTTTGCATCTGATAGCCCCCACTGGTGTCAGCGATCAGTATCAGTGCAAAATGTTAGTACAGCTTTAGCCAGCAGGTTATGCATTGTTGTTTGTTAAGGCATTTTGACTACAGATTTCATAAAAGGATCGGCTAATAGAAACGAAACCGAGCGAAGGCACACCGGACGAGATGGTACGGCAATGTCGAACCCGACCGTTAATGCGGAAAGCAGTCGTTTTCCTGTAATCCGCCTGATGCGAAATGATCCATACCTCTTTCATTCCTTCTGTTTTATAACTTCTGCGTAGTTGATGAGTTGACCTGAAAATTGGTGTGGGAGATATCTTTTTGTTTTACGCAATACGTTTCCGTAGGTACGGTTTCAGTAGTTTTCGATTTGAAACTGCTGGGCAAATAGGCAAAAGCAGATACGCACGGATGCAACATCACTGTGACATTCAGTGGATGCAAAGCCTGTGAATGCGACTTAAAAACCTATTGGAACACGTGCAAAATTGAGTGTGAACGGCGACTTTCGTGAAGGAGGTGAAAGGGGGGGGGGGGNTGCTACAAACTTCGTTTCTTAAATGCCGATATCTTGCGGAGGAGTGATTCGCTTGCCGCTCTATGGAGAAGAAAGGGGGCACTACTCTGCTGCAACAGGATATTATATGTCTATATATGTAAGTTGGAACTCATCAAGAGAATCGGCGGGGATGTGAAGAAGGTCGATTTGGACTACGTGATCTCCTGTTTACTATTGGTCAACAGAATGCAGAAGCAGTTAACGCAAAACGTGCATTCTACTTGCGTTTATCATGAGCCGTAAAATACCTGTCTTCCATGTGAACTAGTATTTCTGCTGACCTTACATGGAGTTGCGTCCGTACACCTGTGTACTCTGCGCCTGTGATGCGTTCATGAACATACATATCTAGATGCATGTACATGTGGCTGTATATGTATATATCTGGGTGCAGTGTACATGTATGTGCATCTACTAACGGAAGGATTTCTTAGAGTGCAGGGAGTTTTTTCGCCCTTTAGGGTAGGAAAGAGAGTTCGCATCACCTCATGCGTAAGGAACAAAAATGTACTCGGTCTTACGGGGGAGGATGAGAACGGGGGTCCATAATCTGAAAAATGTGGGGAGCACATCCTGCTTTGAGCCAACCAGATGTGCGAGAAGTCGAGCTCCATGTTGCAAGACTTTCCAAAGCGTACTTGTAATGAGGGACCATCATATTTTAAACTTCTAGTGAGGCCCCAGTTAATTCTTCTTAGCTCTCCTTGCGGCTTCTTATTTGCACCATATTTCTAGCATTAAACCGCAACGGTCACGAATGTCTCGTGATTTTTTAGAGGGCAGTGAAGGGTATTTAGAGGAATATTACATCCCTCCTCAGGATTTAGGCATATTACCAGCACCATATCATGTTTCTTGAATGTAGAAAGAGGTCTTTCTCAAATTCTGCGGATGTGATCTGTTCGAAAATGAAGGTTTCCCTCCCCCCTCTCCCCTTTCAGACGGTTATATGCTTCCATTCATAATGAGTCGATGATGCTGATAATATTATTACCGTGAGACCTGTTCGTCGAATTTCCGTCCAAAACTTTCAAAAAAGAAAAAAAAAACCTTTAGTAAACTCATATTCGGTTCCACAACAAAACTCAACAAATAATTTCAAAGTCGATGAAAGGTTTGGGTCTTTGTGAATGGGATTTCATTCGACGATTCGTTCTGATCTTCCCTTCTGTTAGCACGATCAGTTAACTCGTATGGATGGTGGCGAAAAAAGCGGCTGCGTGTGCTGATGGTTCAGCGTTCACGTGGCGATGGTGACAGAAGGTGCGTGTGCACGCCATCCCATAATGGCTGAATCGATCGCTCGGAAATTTCACATTGTCGAGAAAGGCGCCGATGTGATGTCGTTTATCAGTGAAACGGACAAAGTAGCCAGTTTTGATGATGAAGACAAGTAATCACCCAACACGACGTCTATCTCATTCCGTAAGCAAAATGGAGGCAGCATAATCTGGATCGGTTCAGCGCCTCTGTAAATCTCTGGAACTTCGTTGTGGCTGCAACAGTAGTTATTCAACTTGATTTCTGTATTTATTCATTCATTCTCTAGATTACTTGTTTCTTCACTAGTTCTTCTTTTAGCTAATGTATACGATTATTCCCTTGCACACAGACCTTTCTATGAGCAAGATTTTTAGTGACTCTGAAGGTGGCGGTGAACATTTGAAGTGAAACAAGATAGCAGCTCGGTTCGAACTGATCAACCAATCTGTTTGACTTAGATGAGGGTGGGAATGAAAAGTGGTGCATATATGCAGTGGCATGGAGATAATGAGATGGAGCGAAAACTTACATAGGAACACTGTGGATTTGCTAGAAGGGTTTGAGAATTGTGACGTCTGAAAAGGGCATCGAGTGGCACACGGTATTCGCAGCGGGAAATCCCCTGAATTATGTTAGGACATCCTATTTGTTGTTAATGTGCTCCACCCAGCAAATTGTCGGCTGTGACATCTACCACCTATCACGACATGGGATCTCAGTTCTTGAGCCTTTTCAGTTTCCACTTTTTCCATCCATCTTCATTGCTTCCCCCTCAGCAACTTGCATTCTTTTTCATCCACACACCTTCGACTTCCCGCAGCATGGATGTTCCGTTGACGGGTGGGGGGCAGGGGGGGGGGGGNGGGTAGCAATCAGGTATAGCTGGAGTCTTCTAAAGCCACTGATCAGGTGTAGCTGAAATTTCAGGAGGTAGCGGCGAGTATTGCCAAAATCTTCAATCTTAGGTTTCAGAAGTATGTGTATGAGCAGAAAAAGCCATACGCGGATAGTTCAAACTGCAATAATTTACTGGTGAGAAAACGGATGATACAGGTTGGAATGCAAAGACAACGGTAGTGCAATCCTCGCGGAGAAATTTGAAAAACCGTTCGCATGGGTGTGCTACAGTGATACAGACTAGAAAATCAGTCTTGCTTCCGGTATTTATACAGTTGAGCAGAAGGCAAGTGTGGTGCTCGGCGTCAACAGTTGTTTTGACAGGTCATGGAGCTCTGAAAACCATGAGCTACCCAACGTTACTTCCTCCTTACCTTTCCCCTTCTCCTTCCCTCCTCCATCCCCCCCCCCCCTCTCCGACACATCAACAATTCAAGTCATGGGAAGGAGCCTAGAAATGCTTTTTCTCAATAGACCTTATGGCATGACGCATAGTAGTCGGTATAGCTTCTTTCCCTCTGTAAGAAATTCACAACGCAAGTTTCCTTGCATTAATCACCAAAGTACGGAGATGAATCAAGCTGTGAAAGCCTGAAGATGTGTGGCTAACGGTCGATGATCTTTGGTGTGGCGGTCTCGGCTCATCTGCTTGATCGTCGAGCGCTTCTCGAGTGAGCTCATGGTTCCTGTAGCAGTCTTTCAACACTGAAAACACGGATACACACCTCACCCACCTCAAAGCAATAATTACCATTTTCCATACCTTTAACACTTATCTAGCACATCAGTTAATGCTTGCTTCGATAAACTGACAGCATCATCCTCACTTACAGAGTAAGACTGTACTATATTGATAATTTTAAGATTAAAACTTGTGGTACAAGTTGCTGAACTCTCTTCGAGAAAAATACCTTGAATACCTTAAACATGTGTGATTTCATCAATTTCATCGTCCTCTCCACCGTGGAGCTGGCAGTTATTCTATCTTTCGCGGCCCTGAGCTCGCCGCATCCAGGCAACGCCGTATAGACGTCGCCGCGGATCTCACATTCCATATTGCTTGGGTTGGGCTAATTGGACGATTGCTCGTGAACCATGCCCGTGCCCTCGTGAAACATGAATTGCATAAATAGTCTACTGCTATTTTCATGCAACGTTAAAAACATCTTACAATAGTGGGTTATCGCCCCTTAATAATAAGCGCGATTTTGTACAAGGGCACAAGGGTTTATGTAAGGATGGGTTTTTCCTGCCATTTCATCTGGCTTTTATTTGTGCTTATTTGTACATCGTATCTTGTTGAGCAGATGAAACTGTTAAGTGTTCTCAGATCAGACGAATTGCGCCCCTGCAAGTACTGTGAGACCAAGACGCAAACATTCATCGACATACTGAGTTGGAGTATTATGCAGATGATACAGCATATTTTCTAATTTATTCCTCGTTTTCTTCTGGTTTTGTTTCTCGGCTTATCCACGTGTGGTATCGCACGTCGATTCCACAGGCACACTTCTTTTCAAGTGAAATTTGTAGCCAGTGTTTCACTTCGTTGTTCCGATGCGATGCAGTGTTCCTGTTGAAGCAGCGATGCCCACTCCCCTAACTCCCCCCCTTCCCCCTCCCTCTTCAGATGTGCTTGTCGAGCGTCGCAGTTTTACTTTATTCATGAGCCGACTATGGGGTCGGAATGATCATAAGTTTGAAGCGAGATGAACATTTTAAATGTTCAAATAGAAGATTGTCTTATTTCGGCTAAGCCGCGGATCTAAAGAATTGTTTTATTTATGTCATTGAGTTCGTCCATGCTCAGCTAATACGCAATGAAAATTGGAAAGAAGTTTTTTGTGGCGTTAGGGCCATCAGGTTTTTCTTGAAATGGGGTCATCTTTTTTGCGTGGGATTTGTGCACAGCCATTTCTTTTCCAAGGACGTTTTATCCCTCATAAGGAAAATGAGTTTATAACCATGAGTCTTGTGTGCTTCTCCTAAATGACAAAGTGGAAATTTGAAGGAAGGACAAGCTATCATGAAATGGTGTCCGTGTGTAAGCATTCAGTACTTCACATCGAAGACGTTGTGGAAATATGAGAGACAATGTTGTAACTTCTTCTTGAAAAGAAGTGTGCCTGTGGAATCGACGTGCGATACCACACGTGGATAAGCCGAGAAACAAAACCAGAAGAAAACGAGGAATAAATTAGAAAATATGCTGTATCATCTGCATAATACTCCAACTCAGTATGTCGATAAATGTTTGCGTCTTGGTCTCACACGGCGCAATTCCTCTGATTTCAGAACAGTTAACAGTTTCATCTGCTCAACAAGATACGATGTACAAATAAGCACAAATAAAAGCCAGATGAAATGGCAGGAAAAACCCATCCTTACATAAACCCTTGTGCCCTTGTATAAAATCGAACGGAGATGGAACTTGAGAAAAAGTAAAAATGGACGGTCTGATCTTCCAACAGTTATTTTTCAGATGCATATGTCAAAAGCACTCTTGGGAGTTTTGGAACCCCTGATTGATGAAGAAATCGGTCGGATCATGTCCCGGTTCAAGGACGGTTTAGTAGAGTCAACCATTCAAAATGCTGGAGTTGAAATGTCGTTTGACGTGAAAGTCGCATCACAGATGGTACCTACATCTTTGAGTACTCGTGAACACTTGTGAGAGCCCATACATTTAGATATTGCTTGATATTCCAAGCGCAATGTTTGACGAAATGAGTTCCCTCACCCCTCCCCTCGTACTTTCACTTAACTATTGCAGTTTGTTGAGCAAATAATTGGGGGAACATGTCAATCGAGTGTCACTAGAAAAGTATGCGTTAATTTTTATTTTTATTTTCATATAAATACTGCGTTGGTCTCTCTTCATAGTTCTTCCAAGGTCCATCACCATCGTTCTGAGATCAATCGGTGGTAATGGGAATGCGCCTACTACATTACCCACTTAGCTTACTGAAACCAAAAAATGGACTTACCATATTCATCCAGCACAATGTAGCCCAGTGAGACCTCAGCAAACCTCATCACTTCCTCAGCGAACCTCAGCTAAGGTGTACTCATAACTTACCACTGACTCAACACGACCACCCATCGCGCTGTCTATTTTTTTAAGACGGAATTATCACACATCAAATCGTTACGCACAATTCCGCCAGGACAAAAAGGTGCATCATTCGCAGGAAAAATAGCTGCAGTCATCTACCGAACAAACCTCGACGTGGAGGAGAGTTCATCTGTGCAAAAAAAAAAAAAAAAAAAACATATTTCGAGTGCTGCAGAAAACACATTCAAGTGGAACGAAAACGAGGGCAAATCGATGTTATTAAAGCAGCTTTACTCAGAAAGCTGATATCCTCCACCAGGAAGTTGCAGGCGAAGGTAAATACCCGCAAATCGGGCTTCATGACCAAGTTATGATCTCGTTTTCGATGTCGGATACGTCGACTCCTGCACCTGCTGCCTCACAAGGATAATCCTCCATGATAATCAAACACTTGCACATTGGACTGTTTTTTTTTTCTTAGCAGCCCTGCTGGAAAAGACACGAAGAAACACAAACCATCGAAGACACAAATGCAGAGAAGACACGAACGAAATGCTGAGGTAGCTCTTCACCACAATATGCGAAAAGAGTAGGAAACATTGGCGCAATATAGACGTAAACCGAGAACAGTTCTCGAAAAAATTTCCACACGACTTTTTCCAATCCTCAAAGAGATCACATTTGAAAGGCGTTCATTGTCAAGCTTTTCCACGCGAAATCTGATCATTCGTTATACTACTTTTACATTGACCGTGAAAGTTCGATTTTCACTGAATGACTGCCAAAAGTTTGGCCGCTTCTACTCAACTTCACTCTCTCAAACGCTCCTCTGCTCGCCGCTAATAATCTATATAAAGCCGTCAGAACTCCATCGAAAGGAAAAATTACCAACATCCGACTTTTGAGTGGATGATAGAGCGAGATACTGAATACTAACCGCTGCAAACTTATGATCAATATCGATTCAAAGCTCGGCCATCTGCTCCGATCATCTGTTAATTAAATACCTCCCCGTTTACCTTAAAATTTACGCAACGGCTGATCCATTGACAGATATATATTTCCATTCCCGTTGAAAAAAAAAAAGGAAAAGAAAATTGGAAAGCACTCACGCGACGGCGAGAACGTGTTTACTCATTAAGTAGTTCAAAGCAGATCGAAAGCCCCACGCCCGTCAAAAAGACAAAATCAACAACCATTCTTTCCATTGCAACAAGTGCTCTTTCTGACATTTCATCGATGGAAGTGAGCGAAAGCCCATGTGGGATGTTTTCCTGCATCGAGTTAGATGATTCCTGAGAAATTACACAGAAGGATCCAAGAGTTGCAATATAAGCCAAGCAAACCCACTACCTGCTTTGATCTCAGTATCAAATATAATCACATCATACTCATTTCGCTGTGATTACTGAAGAAAACGCGCGCATTCGGGCCAAATGTTTCGTGAAAGTGGAATCAGTACACTGCCGTTATTATGAGTGCACTATCACCAACCGCAATCATCACCCACTCAATAAAAATTATAACACAATGACGTATAAAGTTTAGTAAACACAAAAGAATAACTACAGCGCGAGAAACAATACGTAACACAGCAATCTACAGCATATGTACGAGCTTTAGACATTATAACACGATGGTGTCAGCACTCTATGCTCAAATCGTACTTCCCTTAAAACATGTGTGCACCGTGATGCATGGGAAGAGGTGAAAAAATTAGGTGTGCACTACATCTGTGATAGGGATATCCGGTTATCGTTTCATTAGTTCAGCAGCGCGTGCTGGGGTTATATAGCCATCCCATCTCAAGAATCCCGGTGTCTCTCCGAGTTTCAGTTCAAAAGAAAGATCACCTATGCAATCGGAACATTCACAACTGTTACGACAGATGGTAGCATAGCTACGGAATTTGCAGCCACTACTTCAGTGAAAATCAAAAAGCCCTCCATACTCGCTATTTCCCATTCTCCTAAATTGGCGAAAAGCTAATAGTAGTCCGACAAACAAAACGAGATTCGCACTTTTTTCTCGATGACATATGTCCATTTTGTGAGCAACGCTTGTACTGAATGTTCACATTTCTACATCGCTTAAAAATGCGATCTTGTTTGTGGTGTTGTAAAAGTAGACTGATACTAACATAGTTGAAGCAGTCGCTGATTCACGAATTCTCATTTAAAAAAGCAACAGATTACGTTCTCAACATCGACCTCATAGCGTCTATCATCCTGAACGAAATTACAAACGCCTACGACCTTCGCCTGAATAAATATCTCGAACACAGTAGAGGAAAAGCGTAGCACAAGACTTATATCTCGAGTCTGTTTTCGGCATCAATCGTTATGGATGTTTCCTGACCACTTGGGGTGCCCATTAGCGAAATTCACAGCGTGATCGACAATCTGAAAGAACTGGAAACTTTGTCGGGCTGAAAAAATCAGTTCCCGTAATTCACGTTTCTGAAAAAAACCTTAGAGAAAAGCATCGAATTGATTTATAGGTCCAGATTCGATTTTTTTTTTTTGAGGAAATCAAAAGAGAGGAAGTCGTATAATGAGATGAATGAGTGTGCATATCTCAAGAAAGTAGCAAAAAAGGACCAAAACGACGAAACTTGCTAATGAAGCACTATCGAGAGGTGAGACGCTCCAAACAGCAAAACAGTATTCATATTGTAAGCCAAAACGTATAATGTCCTTCGAATGCCAGTTTGTCCAAGCAAAGTTTTTACTTTTTGAGTCGAAGCACTATACGGTTACATTGAAATGCTTAGAATATTCGACGCACGGGGTGAACACGAGATATTATAGTATGCCTCTTAAGTTCATGTATGTAATCAGCACTGACGCATTATGGCATACGGTTGCCATAACATAGGATACACAACTAGGATGCTTCATTGAGCCAATCCACCGCCTCTAGCGAATTATACTGCACTCACGCATCCTTTCTTTAGCAGAAAAGAATGGGTTCGAACAATTTCTTACAGTTTCAAGTTGGACGTTCTAGAATGGACACTTCTTCGGGCCGAAATGGGTTTGATGCATCTCTTCTCATGTTTTTATAAATAAATTCGTTGGAGATCATACAAGGCAAACGCACAAATGGGAAAACAACAAGGAAATAAATCAAATAGTTTCGAGCAGGCGGCGAATCATTCACGTATCTTTCCAGCCAAGTTTAGATGAAAGGGCGCATTATGGACGGCAAGAAAGATTGGGTGGTTCTCGTTCCAGTAATTGAATGAAATCACCAAATGACAGCAGAATTTGCAACAACA
>JAARMF010002594.1:8109-20798 GCA_022844705.1 Toxascaris leonina
TCCGTTGACCTACCCGTACTCAAATTTAAGAAAAGTTCCCGCGTTTACAGCTACAAGTTTTTTCGGGAATATATTGAGAAATGATCGAATCCTGTCCATATTTCGTGTTTTTTTTCTCAGTTGAGGTGGTGGCCGTAGTACTATCAAGGTTTACGAAGAAAGTATATGCTTCACTTAAGCAGATCGATTTGTATGATCAATCGAACGAGGCGGCAGGGAGGGGGGGGGGGATGGCGTTGAATCTTTGGCGTAGCGGGTGTGAAGTAGAAGAAAAACTAAAAGGCGAGCACCACATTGTCCAATTTTGAGGCAATATATGATTAAGGAAAGACACATATAGTCAGCGGAAAGGTAGAGTAAAGTCTCCTCACTCGACCAATCGCACAATCCATCTCCATTTTTCCGTCCTTTAGGGTAACTTCCTAGCTAAGATCGCGATGGCGAAGGAATTCGACGACCTCGCTGTTCATTTTTGTTGGGTGTCTTTGTGAAAATTTTGGAAAATATTCTCCAAAGTGGTGGAGAAAATTGCCCTAATTACTTTATGGCTTGCAATAATTGCCGGATATATAGGTTGTTTAATATGTGTGAAGTAATTTAGAAGCAATAGTTTGTCATTAGGTTTTTCTTGCCGTTTATGCAATAACATAGATGTCTGTCATTTTAGACGCTTTTCGTTCTTGAATTCTATCTCAGATGAGATGATTAATATTTTGTGGGGGTTGCGTAGAATCTGCATTCGGCATTGTAGCACGTGAGTGGATGGGTGGGGGGGGGGGNGTGGGGTCCTATTAGAGGACGTGTGATATTACGTGGGGAAGGAGGAAGAGGCTTGGTCCCATAGCAGTTTTCAAGGGGATTGCCGAGGTAGTTGCTATTGATCGATGACGAGAACCATAGCGGTCGCAAAGGCAGTGACGTTTTCGTAGTGAAATATAACAAAGGTGGCATTAGCACTGATGATGGAGATATATGCTCAGCGAATGTTGTTGTTTTTTTTCTTCAGATATAAGGAACTGATAGCGAAGATGGAGGAACAATTGGGTTTGGAGGGTATTCCACCAGTGAGTGCTCCACTAGAAGCGGATCCACAATATAAACTCATCGTTCAACTCTCGGCGGTAACTCTTTATGTTTTTGTTCGTCGATGTTTGTTTGACCGAGTCTGTTGGAGGAGTCATTTCTTTGCAATATTTCACCTCATGTTGTGAAGTGAAGATAAGCTGTCCAGTTTTATGAACAACCTATAACCTCGTTGTATTGCTGCGGACTTTCCTCCTCGTTTTTTTATCTTACGGAAGTTTGGAATAGTTTCCGGGAGGAGAGTGTTGGCTACTGTTCTTTGGAGCTCACTGAATTTCAGAGCCTTGTAAAATTTGGAGTCGGATATGAGCATTATCTGAGAGCTGCATTTAAGAGTCGACGCATGGAAGCCTCATTCAAAACTTGCGGTATTTTGTCAGCCTGAGGGGACAATTGTGGTTTAATATTGTTTAATAGTTTTTGCGACGACATTTCCAGTCACATAGAGTGGGTCTTCCAGCAGCAAGGGTTCCAGGTGTACGGGCTCATTTGTGGGCAGACTTTATTCAGGAAGTAAATTGGAGAGCTCGTTTTTGTTTTCGGGATTTGCGAGGATTCAAGAAGCTGAAAGAGGGTAGAACGGCCTGAAAGTGTCAGAGGAAATTAAGAGTTGAGGATGTTCATGAATGTAGAGAATATGAGTAGGTAGTAGTCATTAACAGTTATAAAGTATAGTACGTAATTGTAGTTTTTCGTTTAAATTCGCTGACTTCCTCTCTTGTTTGAGTTAGTTTGCTCAGAGAGTTCGGAATTGTAACACATATATGTCAATTGGTCTTTTGTGTTATTAATAAGGCTTCCTGATCACGTAAAGCTCATAGCAGTTGAGCTTTAATAGTCGAAGTCAGAAGTTGTTCGGGGTTTTTTGATTCAGCGAAGAGGTTTAGGGCTGTCAAGTGTGCCTAGAAAATCCTTAGGAAATGGCTTGAATGAGAGGGTAGGGGGGGGGGGGGGGGGGGAGAGAAATTCGCTTTTGACCCCCCTCGATTTACGTTCACTGTTGTTGTTGCTTGGTTTCTTTACGGTTTCCTTCGTATCGTTCTTTGTATTTGGCTATAGGTTAGGTGATGTATATGCTTATTCTAGCTGTGGTGAGATATTCTGTTCCTCATCCTCCCCCCATTCCTCAGTATCCTCACACCTACTCCCCACCCCTCCCGTCCACCTGGTTTGAAAAAATTTGCGCTTAGAGTTTTACTGGTTTGAATTCTTATGTTTGCGGTTTCGTGTGCTGACTCCTAAAGCAAATTGCGAGTAATAGCAGTTTCGCAATCCTGATTCACTTTTTTCTTTCCTGTTTATTGCGTTTTCGGATGTCGCTATCGGTTCCGGATAGCTTTGGGGATAAATAAATATTGGTTTATTGGGGATTAGGAGTTGCGTCGTACAGCTTTGGACAAAGTAAATTCGGGCTACATAAGAGGGGGGGGGGGGGGGTTGATAGTATCAGGAGGTACTGAAGTCATCGTCCTTTTTGCTTATTGTGATTTAAAAACATCAATTTTTACACATCATTTCGGGTCAAAATTTGTCATGTCTTTTTGGCTGAGACTAAAACCCTCTTTGAGGTATAATGTGCTCATGGCCATATGATTCGGTCGAGGGTAGATGCACGTATTTGGTGGCGGAATGTTTAAATGAGGTGGTTGTTAAGCACTGATTGTGAGGATGGTTGAACGCATATAACCGAAGAATCGCGAGTGAAATATTGCAGTTGGCAGCTGATATCGACCAAGAATTGAACGTCATACATAAATTTGTTCGCGACAAATATGAGAAGCGTTTTCCCGAGCTCGAGTCACTCGTTCCGAATGCACTCGAGTATTTGGCAGTAGCGAAACTACTTGGCAACGATATCTCAACAAAGGGACAGAATAAACAGATCTTGAGGTGACTTGCTAATCTTTTCACAGGTTGTCGTTGTTTTTTCTCGCCCAGATAGTTTTGCAGTTTTATGGAATTATAGAAGTGTGAAAGTATTTATACGTGGTGTCCTGAACGGTACATTGCTAGGAGGTTGGGGCTATGAATCCCAAAAAATGGGGTGATATTTGGAAAGGATTTGGGAGGGGGGGGGGGGGGGAATGCCGGGTAAGTGGAAAAGAACATGCTCCTGGATATGGCTTGTAATTTTAAGTCTAATTTTTTTTGCAGTGAACGGCTGCCACTGTAGTATGGTATAGAACTGGTTGAATGATTTCAAGAAATTCCTATTCGCTGTTGTTAAAAGATTGAAGCCAATTCTTTATCGCGAACCAATTCGCTTTAACTTCGCATGTATGGTAACCCGTTCCCCTGTCATCTTCACGTTCGCCTTTTATTTGCTTTTTTTGATATGTTGAGTGGAAGAGCTGCTACGACATTTGTGTGATGAACTTTGTTCACTTTGAATGGGGGAAGCAGATGATGTTTAGTAGGTCTTGATGTTTTCTCTTTAGAGAAGTTTTGAAAGATGGGAGCATTTTCGATAGTGTGCAATTTGTTTTTCATATTAGGTCTATCTTTGCTTTGTTCTTATTAGTTGTTGGTGACCTGGGGGGGGGGGGGGGGGCTGATCGATGGTTCAGGAGTTAGTCAGGGAACACCTCAGAGGGGTTAACGTTCTGCATATTCACTGCTGATATGTATATAAATTTCAGTGAAATTCTAGCACCTGCGACATGCATTGTAGTCAGTGTGACAGCATCGACTACACAAGGCAAACCACTCGATGCAGAAGAATTGGCCAGCGTACAGGAAGCATGCGATTTGGCAGAGAAGATGCACTCCGATCGGCTCAATATGTATAGATTGGTGGAGTCTAGGATGGCTCTTATTGCACCAAATCTATGCGAGATTCTTGGTGCTGGTACTGCGGCTATGATTGTATCGAAAGCTGGAGGTTGGTTTTTCTTTTCTTCTGTTCCACGTGATGTCTAGCTGAAGTGAGGAAGAGGGTAGAGGGGGGGGGGGGGGGGGGGGGAAAGAGAAAGANTGAGGATCAACGGAATTTTTGGGGAATGTCGAGCTTCCGGTATCTGAAGAAAACATCACGAAATTGCAGGAGAAATATGACGGGATTGGAACTTTTTTCATTGGTTCCTTAAGCGGATGAGATTGTTTATTCTATGACTTCTGCAGAAACCAGGGGCTGGTCAGCTTCGCTAGGCGAGGTGCATAGAGCTGCGAGAATATGGGTGTCATATTTTTCTAGGCAGGTTGTTTCTATGAGGAATGCGCGGAGATAGCTAGCGGTTTGGGAGGAGTGGATGGGATAATCACTCGAAATTTATCACTAAAATAATATTTGGATGACTTCCTAGCATGAGATGCATTTCTTGATGGCATTTCAATCTAGTGACCGGAAATGGATTTTGGGTTGGGCATATTGGAACTCGGAAGAGTGTTATGAGGGGATGTGGGCCGAAACGATTGTGGCCACTTCGTGTGACAACTTTGGCGACTAAGCTTCGTCTGAAGCTTTTTGAGCTTGATTCATTATAGCCGAATCTCACTTTGAAATAGTGGAGACACGGCTATTTCTGAGTAGATATATTGACTATGTTCATGTGCCCTAAACACTATTTATAGGGCTGGCTCCATTGGCGCGGCTACCGGCGTGCAACGTGCTCGTTCTTGGTGCACAGAAGAAGACACTGAGTGGGTTCAGCTCATCGACGGTAATGCCGAATGCGGGATTTATCTATTTCCATCCGATCGTGCAAGGAGTGCCACCTGATTTCAGGTAACGTGTATTTGGTTTCTGTATGTCAAAGCTTTAACGCTTGCTTGCTTGCAAAGTATTTGAGCTTGTCTTATCAGCTGTGTTGTAGTTCTGGATAGAGCTGTTTGGGGCTTGAAGATTTCATTCGGCTTACGAAGAACAGCCCTTTTTTGGGAAAGACTGCTTTTTTTGTTGGAGATTATATAACTGGTAATTGGCAACTGACGGGGAGTTAAAGATAGGAAAGCCTAGGTATAAAATTCCCACGTCACTTACCAACTCACTCTTATTAACTAAGTGTTGAGGTAGTTTTTGGTATGGCGTGAAAAAAGAGGAGGAGAAGGGAGGGGGGAGGATAATGGACGATGAGAGGCTAACAAGAAAGAGTGATGGTGTAAAATCACTAGCGTTTATGAAATGTGTGGTGTAATGAGCAGTTGTCCGGAAAATTTGGGTATTTGATGTGGTAGATAATGTAATCTGAGAAGAACGTGAAAGATTCGCTGATTTTGGATATATTATTTTCCATAAGAATTAGAAGATATTTCGCTAAATTGCTTTGATGCAGATCAAACCACATACGGGTTTGTAATATAGAAGAGTGGACTAATATGTTTAAGGCAAAAAGTGGCACGATTATTGTCCGCAAAGGCAACACTAGCAGCTCGCGTTGACTCATTGCACGAATCATCAGATGGCTCATTGGGGAAGAATCTCTTCGAGCAGGTGAAGCATAAGATCGAGAAAATGCTTGAGCCACCACCTGTTAAGAGCGTCAAACCCCTTCCGAAGCCTCTCGATAAGGTGAGCAGATTTTCTTCGTGTAATTTATTTCGTTTGTAGAGTGTTGTCATAAGAGGTTTGGTTTTGGAAAGAGTGTGAGCGTAGTTTTGCGTTCAGTAGAGTTGCAGTATGAGGCTTGATGGAACGGTGCCTTTGAAAGAGCACCAGTATTGCTGATTCACCCTAAGATCGTATCATGGAGGGAGGGGGGAAGGGGAGGAGGAGGAGTTGAGGGTTTTTTTTGACAGCAGGGAGACTGCAATAGTTGTAGTTCAAAACGGGTTACAGCGGAAGGAAAACATCCTGTGTTGTGGATGAGCTGTAGATGATATTATGCTCTGTTAAAAATTGCTGAAGAAGTAGACTACAGGCAAGCAAGAAGCGAGGAGGGCGTCGGGTAAGGAAAATGAAGGAACGACTGGGAATGACCGAGATGAGGCGTAAGGCGAATCGCGTGAACTTTGGCGAACTCTCCGAGGATGTTATCCAGGAGAGCGTCGGATTCTCATTAGGTCAGGCTAGCAGCGGTCCATCATCGAGTGGACGCATAAGGGGTGCTGCTATCGATCCGAAGACGCGTGCCAGGCTAGTTATTCAAGCTATCCTTAGAGCAATAAGCTTGAACTTGGAATCAACCTCAATGTCATTTCACTGTCTTGGCCTCAGGTCAATTTTTTGAGGCTGCATTTTGGTGTCGATTTGTATCGTTCTTCTTTTCCAGACTATGAGAGGTACTTTCCTGAGAAAGAATTGATGATTTGGAGCGCTGCAACTCCGTTTACTATCTCGTTCTCGCCTTGATTCTGGTTAATTGGCTAAGAAGTATCAACTCCGCATCTCCCCCTCCCAATCGCTTCCAACTTCCCTTAATTTCTGGATAGAGACTCAGTTTTTAGGAGATTTACTTATTGCGGTGGGAAAACGCATTGTTCTTCATTGCGTATTTCATTGTTCTCTGTCTTCTCCAACCCCCCTAATTTGTTCAGTATTGACTGCTGCTAAGATGTGGCATATGGCCATAAAATTTTACGTAGTTGCTTTCTAAAAAGTAAGGTCATTTATTGCAGGATGTCGCAGAAACTACAGAAGGCAGTGGATAGGCAAAGGGCGATGGGTGGACTGACATCGGTGCGGTCGAAAGCATCAGGCACCGCATCGAGCGTTACGTTCACACCCGTGCAAGGCCTCGAGATAGTCAACCCGACCATCAAAGCGGAGCGGTTCGGATCGTCTTCGACTACCTACTTCTCACCGTCAGCTACATTTGTGAAAGTGCAAACTCCTGTTGTTGACTGATCTCTTTTTCCATCCATTTCCGGTGTGCATTCAGTCGACGAGAGTTTCTTCGTTAAACTAGAGGAGGGAGATGGATGTGTTGGTGTGGTAATTGCGANNNGGTGGATGTGTTGGTGTGGTAATTGCGAGGATGGTATCATAATCGATGGTTGCGGAAGCTTGACGCACAGGAGGAGGTTCTTGCTGAGGAATACGCGCTGCTAGGAAGTCTTTTCCTTATTGCGATCCTTCATCTGTCAACTTTTTGAATCCAAGCAAGTGTCCCATATCTTCCGACCCCACGATGCTTGTTCTTCAGTGCTATTTTTAAATCAATTGTTGACTCGCGTTATTACTCCTACCGGTACGGTGTTGGAATTCATCATTTGCGAAAGAGGGAGAATAAGCAGAAGTGGGGATACTTTTGATGGATCGGTCGGTTGTATGGGGTGGTATGACCGCCGTTTTAAGCCTCTGATCAAGGGGTGGAGGCTAGGATATGGAGGCAAGTGAATAAATTGAGGTGTGGTGGCGATATTAGATTTCCTCCGTCAAATTTAATTTTAGTGTTGTTATGTTTAGAAAGCAGATGTTTTGTTGGAATGCGTGAGCATTTGCCTGGGAATTTGTAAATTTCCATTGTTGCGACACACTTCCCGTCTCCCGCTTACGCGTCATCGGTTATTATATGAGTGGACGTTGTAATTTATATGATCGATTTCTTGTTATTTATTCTTTTATTGCATTTTGAATAAACAATCTTTTTATTTCCGGTGTCTGTTCAAGTGTCTACGGCTTTTATTATGAAGCATTATAGCATCGAGATTTTATTATAAGCATAGCGAATATTTGGCAAATTTATTGATGCAATCGAAAGGAACAATTTGCAGCAATACATTAAAGCAGCTATCTTTCGTCGAATCGATACGAATNNNTGAGGATTTCCGATAGAAAAGAATTGGAGAAAATGACGATGGTAATCATTATAATTTCCATAGACGATGAAAGCGTTTACGTATTTCTTTGTTGAAATTGAAATAGACCAACGGTTGAACAAAACTATTACCAATGACAAATAGATTTTGTAGGATATTCAACCAGATTCCGATATATGGCGGTAACATTACCGCTATAGCTGGTAGCGCAAAAAATACGATTGTCTCACATTGTAGAATTGTACAAATAATTCCTGCTTGCATGATCAAACTGTATTCACCGGAGAATATTCGTCGTCTGTAATATTATGAATTTATTCAGAATAGTTATAATCCACCTTACTGACAAAACTAAAGCAAAAAATGATTTCGTATTCCCCCCTTCCCCCGCTCTATCTCCCTCCTCCATCCCTTCCCTACCCACTTCCTCTTCAATCGCCATCTTTAAGCGTCATTCTCACCTGGAATCACGCCGTCTTTTATTGTTGTACTTAGCGTGTAGTAATTAATGCGAGCAAAACTTCAAGAAAGCAGTGGGGAAGGAAAGAAAGAAATTGGCTGTTGGGAAATGTGAGGAGAGTTGTTAGGATGATTTTTTTTCAGAATTTCGAAGTGTTGAGTGGAGCATAAAACTACCATCAATATCCTCAATTGATCACTAAAAATATATTTTTATGTCAAATACTTATTGCTTCAAAAAAGATCGATTAGCAATTCTTGTAAGCTACAAAAAAAAAAGATGATATATTTCTTTTCGGAGAGTTTTTATAGATTACTAAATTTTNGGTTTTTATAGATTATTATATTTTCTCATAAATATCGATAAAAATAAATTAATACAAATTCTTGTAATATCGCAATTATTTCTAAACGTAACGCATCTCTTATCATTGAAATTCCTAGTGGGATTGAATGCGCCGTCGATGCTAGAAGGTTATTTATTCGAAGGCATATATATCTATGATGGGTGTGATCATTGTTATTGTTTATTATAGCAAATATTTGTTGTCTGAGTTAGAGCTTGGCCTTAAGATTGCCTTCAATATTCATTGATATAATTTCCTCGCTCGTTGAAACGTTTCTCTCTTTTTTTTTTTCTCAAATTTATATTCTTACATTCAAGAATATTATATAAGAATTAAATACTACAACGTATTTTCTGCACTCAATAAAGATTTCGTTGTGAGTTTTTTTTTTTTTTTTTTTTTTTTTGAATATAACAATGAGCATTTGCTATTTGAACTCTTATTTAATGAAGCATTTCAAAGAATTATTAAAATAAATAATAATAGATAGGTTGCAAGTATGATTCGTTATATACTCATATCCTCATAGCCTCAGAAATCCTCATATGTTGATAATTCTCGTCACCACGTCCTCATAATTCTTATATCCCCTNCTGATAATTCTCGTCACCATATCCTCATAATTCTTATATCCCCATCCCCATACCCTATCCGTATCCTCTTAATCTGAAATGATCCTCATATCCGCCTAAAATATGAGGGTTTCAGATTTTAGATGCATCACATTTTTTTAGAATTTTGATTCAGAGGACAATAACCTCTATCTAAACGTGAATAATTTTGACACAAATAAACTATGGATTGATGCGCTATTTATCTAATTTTTTTGCATCACTTTTATAAGAATCTGTCGTTAATATGATTCATAATCTCGAATTGCCGAATTCTGAACGAAGATTGCTGCGGTCTTTATAGAATTCACTAAAGATTCATTTTGAGAATTTATTGAGAAATGATTAAATTCTAGTAAGGTTTTCTATTCTAGTAAATTCTAGTAAAAATAAATTCTAAATTCAAATCCGCTTTATTATTATATCGCAATTAAATTCGTTATTCCTCTATATTTAATGTGCTCAGTTGAAAGCTATCTAGCGCGTCCTCAATTTATAGATAGGAGAACAGCCGATGGCTAGTACGATGGCTAATTGTGAATATCCTGAAAGGGCAATCGCGAAACGCTCTAAACGACTAGGTCCAATAGGGGCTGAGGTTGGTGATGGCATGCGAACACTTGAAAAAATGCTCATAATAGCTCAATAATGGGTGTCGTATCACGGCATGTACAGTTGGCCGAAAAAAAAACCCGCAATAGGTGATACTTCATAGAAGAAGAAAAGCTATGGAGAAAGAAACTTCCAACAAGCAAAAACCTATATCGGCAGCAAGCTAGCCAAGCCGGTCGTTATACAGCCGATCACAGCTCTAACCTTGCTCATTGCATCGATAGAGGGAACGTGGAAGACGATGAAATCACAACTCTTCAACGTATCAAAGTATTAAAGATATAGTCGCATATTCCGATCTACGAAAACAATGAANCATATTCCAATCTACGAAAACAATGAATGCTTCTTAGATTGGAAAATTCATCAGAAAAAAAAAATCTTTTTTCAAACCTTTCATTCGTTGATTTGACTTGTGATTCATCGCTACGATTTCCTGAAAAAATTGAACTCACATTTTTAGCAGTGAACCTCAAAAAGATTATACTTGTAACCTATAATCAATGACCTATAACCTGTAACCTAGAATCCATAACCTAGAATCTCTACATATGACCTATAACCTACAACCTATTACCTATAATCCACTCTTGTGCAAATATTCGACGAATTCAGTTTACCTGTGTGCAGGTATCTTTTTTTTTTGCAATTTTGCGAAGAAAAACGTCATTTGCACAATAGTGAAATCAAAGGCATAGAAAGAAAAAACCGTGCTTAACCTTGGTCACTTTTTATGGTCAGCTATTCCATTGTTGCTAAAGCTCACCTGTTGAAGAATAACTCTGATTGTCATTATCATCGAATGATCACTATCAAATGGTTATCATTATCATTAGTTATCACTACCAGGCGGCTATCGTTATCACCAAATCGTCACTATGGAGTGACCATCAGCATCATCAACTTATCACTATTAAAAGGCCACCGTAACCATTAGTTATCACTACCAGGTGGCCATCGTTATCGCTGAGTTATTACTATGGACTGACCATCAGTATCATCGACTTATCACTATTAAATGGTTATCGTTACCATCAGTTATCAATATCAGGTGGCCATCGTTATCATTAAGTTATCACTATAGGGTCCCCATCAGTATCGTCAATTTATCACTCCCAAATGGTCGTCATTATCGCCAAATTATCACTATCAGATGACTATCATCAAAGCGAAACGTTTTGAACGCACCATTCTTTCTCGAATCCAACTTATCGTTAGTGGCTCGCGAAACGATCGTTATAGAATTACGAATGACAAAAACGCTTTTCATTTTTCTAATTTTCATAAAAATTGCGATATAAATGAAGAACATCAACGATGGAAGTGCTATCGTCCAACCATATGCAAACCTGAAATTAAATTTTTTTTTCGACACAGACCTGAAATTGATTTTTTTTTGGATGCAAACCTGAAATAAATTTTTTTTTTCGACACAGACCTGAAATTGATTTTTTTTTGGATGCAAACCGGAAATAAATTTTTTTCGCTGCGGAATTAGACGATTGCAAATAATCACCTCACAATTGCAACAATATGAGGAACGTTTTATCACTTTATTGCAAATGCATTTTGCATTCTACCAAACATTCTAACATCACTGATATCTAGACTTAACGCTAGCATCTGAGGCATTTCTTTCAAAAGATATGAAATGAAATAAAATGCGGCAATATTCCAAAATGACGAAAGCTTAAATTCCCAACGATGGATCATTCCTCATATCGCTGTCCTATTTTCAAGTGCTTTCTCTATGCTTTTTCCATTCTTTTTTTATCGTCAGTTATAAGCATATTCAGTTAAGTGTCTAACATCGACATTGTTTTATCTATCGATTGCTTTCAACTTATCACTTAACTTATCACACAAAATTTACTTGGTGTATAATCACTATCAGATGATTATCTCACATTATGGTACTATCAGATGTTATTACAAATACATACCTCACATAGTTATAAACCTATGCAACGTGACGAACGATTTCACTGCATTTAGATGGGTCATCGAAAACGCCAAATTTCGATACGATTGCTTGATTGCTATATTTTGCGAAAAAGATTGGAAAGCACTAAGAAATTTACATATGCAAATTTCTCGAATGATTAATTAGTGATAAAATCTGAATCAGTTCTTGATCGATCACTGAAATTTGGTCACACTGGGCAAAATAACGGGATTCGATCGCTCATAACATGTTATAGATTGTATTGCAATAGCACATTCCATCGAAATGGCTTGCTGACTCGACGGCTTGTGCATAATAGCTGCTATAAGTCTTGAAGCGATTTCTTAGGCTTGTTATCCACTATGAGGCGATTGCATTACATAGCAACTACGATGCTGACAATTGCGCCACTAGAAGTTGGGCATAGAGCGTATGAGTGAAGCTGTTAAGGTGTAGCCTATGCTTGGTCGTAGAAATAAGTTTCAGCGTTGAATTGGTGATAATCCACTTGAGGCGTAATCGCCCGATGGCTCATTTGTCATAGCGCTGAAGCGTTGATAAATCTCGAAGAAAAGCGGATTTCCCCATAAGAAGGAAAAGATTACCTCAAATAATGTAGTCCAATAGTGCCTGTTGTGGAGCAATCCTTGAATAAGAATAAGCCAAAATAATTGAAATTTTTCGGACAAAAACTATGTTCAATAGTGAAGATCACTGAAAGAATTTTCTCTACTTTTTATCAGCAATAGCGTTATCAGTGGTAATTTTTACTATTGCGTTAACTATTCATAGGCTGTCGACTTTTCAATTATCATCGCTTATCATTCCTTATCATCTGAAATGTTTGTAGTCGATTTACTTCCTAGAATACGTAAAGTAAGTATAAATAATTGCTTATCAACGTCTACAGATGTGTTTTGTATTGGACTGGTTGCG
>JAARMF010002596.1:9387-20871 GCA_022844705.1 Toxascaris leonina
TGGGCAGGCCACGTAGCTCGAATAACAGACGACAGATGGACTCGTGCAGTTGCTGAGTGGTACCCTAGAGACCACAAACGACCACTCGGGAGACCTCCAAGAAGGTGGAGAGACGATATTGAGGAAGCAGCGGGAAAGACATGGCAAAGGCAGGCGATATCAAGAACGGAATGGAAGCGCATTGTGACCGGCAGCGTCATCGACGTTCGATAGTCCGGTCAATCAAGTGATCAAGTGAATATGGAGGAACGCCGAGTGTACGAGGGCTGGGACTGCCACATCATTCGATCTCTTGTGAATGCTGCATATCTTTCGTTCATGGCTGTGAATGTTCTATGCCTTTCATTTACGATGGCCTCACTTGTTGGAACATCCGATAAATATCTTTTCCGACGTATTTTGGATGTTCGACAACATTTTTCACAGATTGCTGCGGCGGCGCAAATACTCTGAGCGGGAGCGTTTGCTAGTGGTTGTCGAGTTCAGTTAGTATTAGTATAATTGCTCATTCCGGTGACGGGTCGTCTCAACTATGAGTATATTTATGTAACGCGATCATTATGTATTTAATTGATTCAGAATTTTCTACGTGCAGGTTATAGTAAGACGTAACCAAATGCGAGCTGAAATGGCCTCTTTGTCTGCATATTTATCTGGTGGAACAAACGGCATTAGTCGTCCCGTAAAGGCTCTTGTCAGTCACTTCGAGAATCGAAATGTTACTCGGATGCCGAACGCTGGCGATATTGCTGTGGTTGCGGAGATGAACAATGTTACAGGTGATTTCTTATTCCTTTTTTTGTTGAAGGATTCGTAAAGTGGTTCATAAAGTAGGAGGGCTATGTCGTTAAGTGATATCGCCACCAGCCTTAGCCATAGCGAATGAAATGAAAACTGCTTCGTGAAAACTGCAACAGTTTGCACCTGCGCTCTTCAGTGTTTTCTCTGTGAACGGTCGATATATTCTGTCCGTCTGAAATATTTCGATTCTTCTTCTCACACCCATTTTGCCACATTCTTGGCTAATGTTTGCTTGCAAATTTGTCCTTTAACGTCTGATAAAGCCGACTGTTGTTGTTGGGAGCCACTAACACTATTAAGCTGGAAGGTTCACAGCTGATAGTGCAGCTAGCTTTATTTAGGAATATCTTTGTTACTGACAAGGATAATTGCCACTTCTCTATTTCGTTTCATTTCTTACACTCTTATGATAGGGAAGTGGGGCGATAAAAGCTGCTTTTCGTACTTGTAAGAAAGTAAGTATTTGCATGAGACCGTTCCAGTATTATAATTTCATCCAGAAAAGTTGAGTTTCTCATTACAAACTACTTGGTTGCTTCATGAGACACATTTGATTGTCATAGTTCGTTTCTTTGCAGCGACGTGATATTGGCGGCTCTCTCAACTTTCTAGCCATTTTTAAAGAATTCAGGTCGTTTACATTCAAAGCCTTCTGGTTCGCTTCTTTTCCAAACATTGCATAATGAATTCGTGTCTTACTTATTGTTTCTTTCAGGAGGTGCAGAAAAAGAACGTCGACAGTCAGTGTTGGCCACATCTGAGCAGTCCCCTGATAAGCGTCATCAGGTTTGTCGTACTCAGCAGACACTCGCCTCTTCTCCTCTCGAAAAAGACGAGGGTGAACAAAGGTGGATGAACGCTCTCGAACTGCTTTCACCCATTCCACTGAAGCGCACCTCTGTCCAACCTATAATAGCAGCCTCAGTTAGCGAGACGGATCACCAACGAAGTCGCGGTGCTGAATCGTCGTCGTGGCCTGCCGTAATAACTGCTGCGGTGAATGACAGTATAAGTAACACAAATCGAGTAGCTGTGCCTGGAAGTATCCATGAAGGCGACGCTTCACAACATGACATAGTTAGTCACTTTTTTATGCGTGTGGGCAACTATTACAGCTTAAATTTCGAGCTTGACTGACTTGAGATTTTTGGATTTCTGTGACTAAATGAGTTTTATCAATTGAGGAAGTTTTGCCTATTTCCCATTAGTGCCGTTGCTTCTCTGCCATGGCAAATTCGCCGCTGTCCATCTCCTACTCAATTTATAGTGTATTCTTCAACTTTGCAGCTACGTAGATATCCTGATCCGCCGTCAGCGTTCGCGTCTCCCATGTCCAGCAAAGAGAACACGGAGATGGATGCGCGTATAATCAACGCTTGCGACTTTACGCCGGAGGCCAGTGAGTCAGAAATCGATCAGAGCACTTGGTCCCTTTTCGAGAAGTAGATATCATATTGTTTTCGCGTGGTTATTTGATACGAGTTGCTATATTCTTCCTTGGACTATTTTAATGCACTCTACTTATAACTGCTGAGCTGTTAATAGAGCACGTTGTTCACATTCGTGCGTTTTTCTTTCCTGAGTAAGGTGTTAGCTTCTGTGTAGGGTGCATCTGCACTGCATTGGCGCCGCAGTTTGCCGTGAAACTACTGATGTATTTTCGTGCAATTTGTATGCAGTTACTTTGACAGCAGCGTTGTGATGATTAAATATCGCTGAATGTCTTCTGCCTTGTGCACACTGCATACTCGTGCTGTATAGCCACTGCTGACTGTGGCGGTCGTTTCTGTCGCAGATGCAGTGCTGTCGCAGAAGATTATGGCATGGAACTTCTTTATGGTCAGTGTGCTCTGTTTTATTTTGTTTTCGAGATTTTTTTTCTTGATGGTGCACATGGTAATGCTTATTCGAAACGATAAATTAGGTTGTGCCATTACTTATTTCCGTCCTTTTTATGCGAATGTAGTGTAACGTTTTTATTCACAGTCGATGATTTTTATTGTTCTGTTGAGCATCATGTATTATTGTCTAGCCGCGAAGCTGATTGCACATTCGTTTTTGCGCAGGTGTGGAACGATATGGGACAGGGTGGTCGTGACACTTTCTTGGCTTTCTGCCTTCTTTGCTGCGTATTCTACATCTGCAAGGTGTTGCTAGGTATGCGTTCTGGAGCATGGATCTCTCACAGAATTTCGGCTGAGGCTGTATTGTGATGCTTGAGAGGTTGGAAACAGTTGTAGCGTGATGCTGTTTCAGTGATAGAGCAAATTAATGCGTTGCACCGATGGTGGATTGTTTACATAGACAAGAGATAGCTGTAGGAATGCTATCATAAAATAGATGTGCACCTAGCCGTTACTGCACAGCAGGTTGAGCCTAGCGAATCTAAGAAAAATGATGTGTTCACTGTGAAACTATTCGGCGTTGTACTCTTCTTTGTGTCCGATTTTGGCATTCATTGATGGGACTGTGTGATAAGTCGGAACGCTTGTGGATACATTCGTAGCTTGCTGCCATTTATCTTCGCTTGCAAATCTCTTTAACATGTAGCGTCATTTATTTGAAAGTTGTTTAGTTGTTCTTCAAACTGGTTCATTTTTAATCGAAAATTATTTCACATTGTTCAGTGGATAGCAAGTGGATGAACACTTGAGAGCTGAGGTTGTATAATGGATTTCGTATGCAAAGGTTCTGCTGAAATTATCGGCTGTTCATTGTGGTCATGTGATTTGTGAATTTGTTGGTTGAGAGGCACTTGTTGAATGAGAGCATTTTCATTTTATAAATGTTCATTTTTATGATGCCACTGCACTGAAATCTCCCATATAATAGCACACTTACTTCGATTCCTCGAAAGTGATATCTATCATTTTTGCAAGTACAAAATATAGTGTTCCTTTAATGTGCGTGCGGTTTTCCTTTACATGAATGAATGAGACAAGAGCAATTACTTCATTGATGAGCAGGACGAACAAATTCATCAGAATAGTGTGGTCAAAGACTGAAACGTTAGGAAAGAAAGATCACAGAAACAAGCTGCAGAACGGTCAGTATTTTCTTCATAAAAAAGTGAATAGATGAAATTGTTGATGGGGTGAGTTCGCTAGGTTATCGTCTGATCATTGAGACAGCCATCACCATATTTTCACGATTCTCGAAAGTACGGACAATGAATATAGGAAGACAGCAATGTGTTGAATGTCGAAATCAGTGGAATAAGGGTGCCATTTGAACCTTGCTTGTGATGCACCGAGAACTGAGAAAGTGGATTTTCACTCTTACTTTCCACTCTTAAAAGTTAATCACTCTTACTGGTCTCGTTGAACATCTCTGACAGGTAATTTAGCCCTCAAGTTTTCAAATGAATAGTTCATCGCCTAAAGCGGTTTGTAACATTTGGGATGGAACGCTCAAAATTGGACTGGAAAAGGGCATCGACACTTTTGCGAGTGTTTTCGGATGAAGTACATTTTAAGCATGAATAGAGTGGAAAGAATCGCACAATATACGTAATTTCCTCCAAAAAAATCGGCACAATGCAATTCTTTTACCGCTATCCGAAAATCCAGCCGTACTCTACTTGCGAGTTTCAATATGGTGCAGTACTGTACTAGGCCTAGTATTCGTAAAGATGCTGTGCAAAAAGTACATTAAGATTTGCTACGATGGCACCACTATTCTTTTCTACCCTTTTTCTATAGGCTTGATGACCGAAGCTCACTTGAAGAACGGCAATACGTGGGGTGGGTGATGATGGTGTGATGATCCTGTGAAAATGCGCAACGTTAAAGATGGCAAAGTAGTATGATCTGCTCAGCCTTTGGCCACCTAAGATCCTGTATAGCTGACAAGGGAGAAGGTGACAGTCGATTCCTCCACACTTCATTGCTAGAATATGTGAGTTATTCCTCTAGTGGGAGTGCATATAATAGTGAGCACATTCGATCAGACGTTTCGCCTAAGCAGAGATCTAGAGCATGGGGACTTTCCCTCCAATCAAGTTGTAACTAAATGTTCTGGTGGACAGCATGCGTGGACGTCTCTCTATTTGGTTTGTTGAAGCCAGTTTCCAAGTAGTGCTTGCAGATGTTATGAAAGCAGAAGTAAGACATAGCAAGGATGTTTAAGCGGTTGTCATTTAAGTTGTCTTTGAGAGTTGGTGTTCAACGCGAATCGAAATACCCATTTTTGGATTGCTATTTTAAACGCAGTTATTATGAAGTACAAGTTGGATACGGATCGGTGGCATGCGGAAAGTTTCGGCACTCTCCGATTCCTGCATGTTCAACACAGAGCCCTGCAACGATCTTATGGGCACCAGGGACTGTTAGGTGTGGAACCCAGAAGCTTTCGGTGCCCGTAGACATTGGCAGGAGTAGGAAGCAAGCGGAAGGTGGTAAATACGGATGGCAAAGAAACCAATCACTGCCATACGACGGTCGACTAACGACGAAACCGTTCCAACGGCATTGATAATACAAGGACGAAATCCGTATATTTTCGATGACTTTCCATAGCCCCCAAGAATTTTCGAGACCAGTCACAATCAAATGAGTCGGCCAAACTTTTCAATTTATGGAAACATTTCGAGCCGAATCAGCCGAATTTACAAGAGACCACGCAACATGAATACGTCCTTACATGAATGCGCTCCTGGNNNGCTCCTGGAGGGCGACGAGGTCGGTTATTTCAACGCGAAAATATTGCAATAAATTTAATAAAATGCAAGGTTTGAAGAGTGGTTGCGGATGCATTCGCAAGAGCATTAAAGGTTCAATCAGAGTCATCCATTGGATGAGACGAAAGATAAAAATCTTATATACCATCAGATTAATATATACGACGTGTTGGTGTGAATTGAGGGATCCTCGATATATCTTGATACATGAGTGCGAAAAGGACAAGATTTGGGAACAGTGACTAGGCATTTGGAAAGAGCATTAAAAGCTCTACCAGAAGCAATAATAATCTGAGGCAAAAACCAGAACATTTATGACATCAAATTCTCCTACGACGCGCAACTGATATAAATTGAACGGTCGATTAGGTACAGCGTAGTTCAGCTAGGGACCACACAAGATAAGTAATGACAAAAATTTATAAGTAAATGCAGAAATGCGGAATCGAAGCAATTTCATTGAACAAAGGCTAACAAGTCANTGGAATCGAAGCAACTTCATTGAACAAAGGCTAACAAGTCATCATAATACGAATTTCAATAACTTGTAACAGTACATTGAGAGCGACATTACGATCATTTATGGCGCCATAAGTTAATCCCGCATAGCAACCACCGTTCCTGGCTACCCCGAAATGTAATGATGGTACTTAGAGCTGGAATTGGATAGGTGCTAAACTCTTTGTATTCGTTGCCTAGCCATCTCGTCAAAGGTACAGCGAAATAAATCGATAGAAATGAACGATAAGTGCATAGAGAAATGTTTGAAAGCGCTTCACAATAAGTTCCATTACCCAATCTCTGGTTATATGGTGAAGTTAAATTGATGCCTGTCTGTATTGGTACAAATATAGGTCGTCATGTATTGCAGTTCTTCCCTTCTAAATTTATTGATGTTTTATCTTGCTGCTGTCTATTAGTGTTTTCGCTTGATTTCTCTATCTTGTGTTTTTGCCTATTTCTGTGATGCTGCTGCATATTTTGTGAGTCTTTTCAAGGTTTTTAAATGTTTCGCGTTACACTGTATCCGTCAAAAAGCTCTCGCTAACTGTCGAGTTAAAGCGTAAAAAGAAGAAAAAAATCCCTCTGGATTGCTGTAAAGATTTCGCGGTGGGTCACATATGAATGAAAGTATACGGTGTTTACAGCTTGCGAAGATATCGCTTTAAAGTGATTTGTTCAGCATTTACTTAATTTCATTTTTATTTATATCATCCTCACGGGACAAGAGGCAATTATTTGCCTTCACGTCGTATAAGAACCTTTAATTCAACGATCACGTTGGCTGTGCATGTTGAGCAGTTGAGTCGCACGGTATGTCATGGAGCTCGTCCCATATTAGTTTCATGATTTTTACACGAGCTGCTTCTTTATTTCCGCACTGAAAATCTGACTGTTTTGTCACTAGCAGCATACGAATACAGAGTGTGCGGTGAATGTATATAATCAACGATTTAGAGTGAATCATAGCATAGTGTTTTTTATCGACTTTAGAGAGAAAGTAAATGACTTTCGGCACGCTGCAAAACNCTTTTATCGACTTTAGAGAAATGACTTTCGGCACGCTGCAAAACTCGTGGAACTTTCGACAAATTGGAAGGTGTTACTGAATACTAAGGATTTTTTGGTGCTGTATAGGAGGGTGTAATGTAGTACAAGAAGCATTTGAGTTGATTTCGCTTGCAGGCAAAGTGATTCAATTTTCACAGTTCTGGAGAAAGCAAGTATATTATTGCAGATGTCAGCGCTTCTTAATTAAAATGTTGTGATGAATTGTCAACACTGACTCTCAAAGTTTCTGCTAACTGCTGCTGCTTCTCTCATGCCGATTAAACATTTTTCTCCTTCCCCCAAATGTAGAAGCTGAAAACGTTGATACATGAGCGCTTGACGTATAATGTGAGAAATGATTTACGTAAATGATCCTTCCGCTGCAGGCACAAACTAGTTCTAGATTATCTCTTGCCCATTGGCAAAATTCTTGACCAGCAGATTCTCAGCGTTTTTCATTTCTTTCTGATTGGCTGCGATGGATAACTAGTGAAGTCATTGTACGAAACGTTATTCTACATTTTGTATTCTATTTACATTTATATCAGGTATAGTACAGCACCGTGCCAAGATAGCGCAAGCAGACTATAAGTACAGCAGAGCCTAATTTTCGGAAGGCGATAGAAGAACCGTATTTTACCGACTTTCAAGGGAGAACCACAAGTACACTGCGTGAATTTTTCATTGTACCTCTACTTACAATGTACTTCATCCGAAAAATCTCATGAAAGTGCTAGTGCATTNACCGTATTTTACCGACTTTCAAGGGAGAACCACAAGTACACTGCGTGAATTTTTCATTGTACCTCTACTTACAATGTACTTCATCCGAAAAATCTCATGAAAGTGCTAGTGCATTTTCGCTGTTTCTAGTTTGAGCGTTTAGCTGTTGCAGCGAACCAGCTGAGCTCTTCTGAATACCCGAAACCGTTCTTTTGCATTAGAAGCGAAAATCGTGCAAATGTGCACCCTTCAGTTCAATTGAGGCACTGAAACTGCCATTTTAGATGCCGTAGTCAACCAGTTGAAGACTTCTGAAACCGCAAAATCTCCAACGCAGTCCATATTTTCTTCATCTTGTGACAGATCGTGGGACGGCGCGTTTCTCCTGACGCACCAAAACTGCCGCTTGGAGCGCTCCAATGAACCAACTGAGCGCTTCTGAATAACCAAAATCTAAATTTTACGCTGTCTTTTGCAGTGGAAACACAAATCGTGCAATTGTGTGTTCTTTCATCTGAATTAAGGCACCGGAATTGCCATTTGAGACGTTCGAATGAACCAGTTGAGCACGGCTGAATACGCAAATATCCAATGCCTTCATTTCATGGTGGAATGATTATCTCTGTGCGAGTACAGATTGTCAGCATCCTTTCTTTTATACCACTCGCGAGTCCCTGGTCAAGCAGAATGCCCAATGTAACATTTTTCGTACAGGCGCAGTAGGCTTGAATTTGGTCATTTTTGCTTCCAACATACTTCAAAATACGAGGAAGTTGGCGACTTCTAGTTTGTCCAGCAAAAGTCCCTTTTTCGATTTCTCAATTCCCTCGCTTTTCGCCAGCACCACGCGCCAAAAAATCGGTTGCCAGTATGAAGCAAAGCCCAATATTGTTCACATTTTCCATACTCCCCTTTCCGTTCTTTTGTTGCTCTCTTATCTGAGCTTCATGCCTTAAACCTTTCATTGGGACCCTCAAATACAGCCGTTGCATCATCATATATCCTGATTCCACTCTGCTCCGAGAAACCGCAGAGAACGATGTGCACCGCTACCCCGAAATGAGTACACGCAGCTAAGCGAAATTATTCCCGCTTCCGCCATCGCACGCAAAAAAACAGGTAGTGCGGTGAATGAATATGTCTTCACTGCTGTGTCCGCTGTGAAAATGCAGCACACCTGTGCGCAGCACAGCATTGAATGAGAAGTTCAGCTGATATTTACGTTTTATTGAAGAAACGCCTACAACAGCTTATTTCATCGTTAAAAAGTACAGAACAAATCGAAGAAATCGTCGAACACGAGGGCTTCCGCGCATGTGGCTTGCCTCTTCGCTGGAAACGCTTTGCACCTTAATCACTGAATAACACAGAAGGAGTGGTGGGAAAATATTAATCTGTTTGACTGAGGGCAGCAGTCTGCAAAGGTAGACATCGCATTAGTCCCCAGCAATGGTCTCAGTGAGATATGTACAGAAGATACTGAGATTACTGACTCTCGCTTTTCAGCGACGATACCAATCCTCCTCTCACCACACTCGACGCAACGTTTTATCTGTGAAATGGTTCCCTGTTTGCTGCCGGTGAGTAACTATACATTTTGCGAAACCATATCTTCACAGAAATCTATCATCAAGGAGCAGCATATTAGTGCATTAGAATCGTTGTCCAGTATCACTCGTTTCTCAGCAGTTTAGTTCAGTATAAGTGGCCAGAAATTATTTTCTACGACGTCACAATAGACGTGATGATTTACGAATGGGCGCTGTGTTGATCACAATTTTAACCTGCAAGAGATGAGCACACAATGTCACGATGCATTTTATCAGCTCAGTTAATCGGAAAAAGGTGCCTTCGCGCAAGCGCAAACGCAGAAAGTTGCGTAAATGTAGTCTCATGAGCAGATGGGTGGGATTTCCATTAAAGGCGTGATGAGGCCGAGGTTCTACCAAAAGCGCTGCAAGAATTTGATTCGAAATAGTGCTTCCCAGGTGACCTGTTGTAGTAAAGCTTCATTGACTGGAAATAGACCACTGATAACTGAAAATCTTATAATATCTGAGACCAGGAAGTATTGAATGTTTGCTCAGCAAATCTGGTCGAAGATATCATCTGTCGGTGCTGTCATAGAGCGTTTCTGAAGAAGCAACTTTCTGGCAGTAGGAAGAAGAATCTTGAGCTATTGTAGATTAGGGAGGTACATTCTGCGTCCAGCATGGTTATACAAGCCCTGAAGTGCACTTTTTTGCGTCCTTCCTGACTAAATACGTTCACTCTTTCACTACAACAGTGAGACACTGGCCTCACGTTCGCTTCGCAAGGTGGCTATCAAGAACGCTGGACGTAATCTCTTTTTGCCGTTCCCATGTGTGAGGCCTCGTAGAGCACATGAGCTGAATGACTAGCTTTTAGTTTCCTCAAGGAATGATGACTATGCTTTTAAGAAGAATAAGAAAGAATGATGGTACGCATAATTTGTCACTAACTTTAAAGGCTCACTAATCGATCGGCATCAGTTGTCGTAAATGACGTAACGAAGAGGCTCGATATGGCCTTCAAGTTTGAATTGTGCGATGTCGTTCGGGTCGCCGCTGTGCTCTACAGTGCAGCTGATTTTACCCATTGCTACCTGCAGTGAAATTTCGTCTGAAATGGAACACATCATGAGTACAAACCTATCTCCCATCCTTCTTCTAATCAATTTTTGCTGCCTGATGTTTCCCTTGTTGAGTTTAAAAGTTCTTCTGTTTAGCTCGCAGTTGTTCAATCTCCATTCTTTAGTTTCGGCTCTGTACAGCTTTATATTATCTTTTATTTCCAGATGTACTTACTATCATTCGCTGAGCGCTGAAGTGCAGTAAATCAAGGAGTTTTATCGCTTCGTTTGAAACATTCTACTGCTTTATGATGTTTCACATTACGATGCTTCGGATTGCTGCAGATCGCTGGAATCTATATGGCGAACGCTTGCAGCGAAAATGTTTTTGAGTAGAGTGAGGCGCTTTGAAAGAATGTTTATGCGAAAGCGACGTGATGTGACATGGAGCCGAGGTCAAGCTAGGAGTTTCTCCGAGCGCTGGATGGCTAATTCCATCGTGTTGCCACTCTAACGACCTTTATAAAGACGGTCAATTAGAAATCTTGTGATCATCGAGAATGGTAACATTCTTGGGAATCGGATGAAACCGTATTCCGGTAAAGCATATTCTATTGAGCAAACATTTGAGGCATTCACTGCGATTCTTCATCACCCTTTATACNGTTTATAAAGTATATTTTGCTCATGAGCATACCAAGTTGGGGATACATGCATGATCAATAATTCATGGATAGTTGTTTTGTAACGCATGTGGACCGAACAAGTCACCAAGGTCCAGAGAGCAAGGAATATCGATCGTATATGCAGCCCCCCCAATGTGCAAACATTGGCGGATCTGAGTAACAAATCACCGTTGAGCAAAGAACTTCTGATATCCAGTTCAAATATAAAAAAGCGACTTGTTTGTCACATAAAACTGCAAAAGCGTCCATCTATGAGGTTTTGGGGAATGCACACATGTGGACGCATTAGATCAAAAGAGTTGACTGCAGAAAATCACACACCTTGAGAAAATATTGAAGCAGTGCAGAATGCGTGAAGAAAATTTGGAGGAGGACAAGGATAGTACGAGACAAACTCACAGGATTCAGCTTATGCATACAGTACTTCCTTCACCTGCCAATTCCGGCTCTAT
>JAARMF010002597.1:10234-26144 GCA_022844705.1 Toxascaris leonina
TGCTGACCAGACGCTCGCAACTGAACATGCTGACCAGACGCTCACAGCTGATCTTGCTGACCAGACGCTCGCAATTGAACTTGCTTACCAGACGCTCGCAACGTAACCTGCTGACCAGACGCTTGCAACTGAACATGCTGACCAGACTCTCGCAACTGTAAATGCTGACCAGATGCTCGCAACTGAACATGCTGACCAAGCGCTCAGAACTGAAGTTGCCGACCGGAAAGTCGCAACTGAAATTGCTGAGCAGAAGCTCGCTATTTAACTTGCTTACCAGACGCTCGCAACGTAACCTGCTGACCAGACGCTTGCAGCTGAACATCCTGGCCAACGCTCACAAGTGAACTTGCTGACCAGACGCTCGCAGCTGAATGTGCTGACCGGACGCTCGCAGATGTATATGCTGAGCAGGCGCTCGCAACTGAACCTGCTGACCTGACGCTCACAACTGAACTTGCTGACCAGACGCTTGCAACTGAACTTGCTTACCAGACGCTCGCTATTGAACTTGCTTACTAGACGCTCACAGCTGAGGTTGTTGAGCAGACGCTCACAACTGAACATCCTGGCAAACGCTCACAACTGAACCTGTTGACCAGACGCTCGCAAGTGACCTTGCTGACCAGACGCTCAGAACTGAAATTGCTGACAAGACGGTCGTAACTGAAATTGCTGAGCTGACGCTCGCAGCTGAACATCCTGACCACACACTCGCAACTGAACATGCTGACCAGACGGTCGCAACTTAACGCGCTGACCAGACGCTCGCAACTGAACCTGCTGACCAGATGCTCGCAGATGACCGCGCTGACCAGACGCTCGCAGCTGAACTTGCTGACCAGACGCACGCAACTGAACATGCTGTCCAGATGCTCGCAGATGACCGCGCTGACCAGACGCTCGCAAGCCTTTCGGCTCACCAGACGCTTCAGCTGTATAGGCTCACCAGACGCTCACAGCTTATCTTGCTGACCAGACGCTCACAGCTTATCTTGCTGACCAGACGCTCACAACTGAACATCCTGGCCAACGCTCACAACTGAACTTGCTCACCAGACGCTCACAGCTGTACATGCTGACCAGACGCTCGCAATTGAACTTGCTTACCAGACGCTCGCAGCTGAACCTGCTGACCAGACGCTCGCAAACGAACATGCTGACCAGACGCTCACAGCTGTACTTGTTGAGCAGACGCTCGGAAACGAGTCGGCTCACTAGATGCTTCAACTGTAGAAGCTAATCAGACGCTCACAACTTATCTTGCTGACCAGACGCTCACAACTGAAATTGCTGACCGGCCCTCGCAACTGAACATGCTGACCAGAAGCTCGCAAACGAGCCGGCTCACTAGACGATTCAGTTGTATAGGCTGGCCAGACGCTCGCTACTTGAACCTGGTGACCAGGCGCTCGCAAACGAACCGGCTCACTAGACGCTTCCAGAGGGACCTCAAAAGTTTCCAGTCCAACCGGCCGACCAAAGGTACTGAAGTAAAAGAACATCGTCACCTACATAGGAAACACCATTTACCTGTTTTTTGGCCTCAGCTGCACATCAACCAGCTGTGGGATTGATTTTTGTGGCAATATATTCGAAAAGTCCAGCATTTTATGACGTCTTAAGTGGATTATTTAGTGTAATGTTCGAAACTTCCACTTTCAATTTTTTTAAAAGTACCTTGAAGAAAGCGTCTCATGTGATGCGCATGAGTGATCAGTTTTTGTTCGTTTTTGTCTTTCTCCACGAAAACCACTTAAACATGGTGCACGGGCGACTTATTCTGTTCATGAGCCCCATTATTTTTCGCAGACCTTCTATTATCCCAAATATGCGCGCACAATTGCCTTATTGCTCCCCTCCGCTGCTCCCCTCTTTATGCCCTCCCCCTCTTCCTCCACCCATTGTGAAGAAGTCTATGCGTCCATTACATCACATTCGTGCAGTTATAAAACACAAGTGTGTCAGTAATCATAACTGATTTGCTTTGTTTTCGCATTTTCGAGCATTGCAGTCAGGACATTGCAAATATATATAATGCATATAACTGCTATATCTCGCTTCAAGTGGTACTGGTATAAGTTTGATGAAGAATCATAGGCATAAAATAATTTCCTTTCGATTTGTTGGAATCGTTGCGAAAAAGTGAGGATTTACTTGCGTCTTGGGTATGAGCATCTGGGGTTAGGAGAGAAAAAGCGCACGTCGTATAAACTCCTCCGATGAGCTTATTTATTTGCTTTAAAATAAGATGCGTTATATGTAAGACATTTATCACCTATAAGAGGCTACGTATATTATTGTCTACAACATGTTATGTACATTAAATTTTCTTAGCTTTGTTCTGAATCTTCTTATCGCTGGAAGCGAACTATAAATGCTTATCAAAAACAATCGTCTTTTAAGTATGGTACGAAAGACAGTTTTCTGACGCAAATTTGATGTAGGGTGTGCCACGCTTATTATCAATATTAACATTGATGTTATTATTAACGTCAATATTAATAATATTTTTACTGTTGTTATTAATATCGTCATAATTACCATCATTATCATCATTACCATTATTACTATTATTATTACTACTATTCTTATCACTGTTATTATCAATTGCTGTTCTTGTTGTTGTTTTGCACCTCGGAACCAACGGATTATACAATAAGAAAAAATATCCACAAGTGCGATATAGCCTGAACCCATAATGTTAGCTATCAAGTCAAAACTTCCGCGTAAACAGAAAAATGTAACAAAGCTTTCAGAAAGACTCCTAACCGGTAAGAGTGCTTTACAGAGCCAACAAAGCCAAGACGCATAGCAAATATAGCCGTCCTTGCACAGTTGTTTACATAAAAAATGTTCCTCTAGTATGGCATTAGCACACACATCTAGATCATTGATATATTTCCACGGATACATACATAACTATACCTGTCCAGGTACAGATTTATTTGTTGTACTTACACATTTCTGCACATACAATTGCAAGCATAGAAATAAGACAATAGAAACACCTGAAACAGGCAAGTACAAAGTTAAAGCCATTATATAAAATTGTTGTTCACAGTATTGCCTCTCACCCTCCGCACCCATACCCCATTCTCTCCTATTGTTGTCTCTCTCATACAAGGTCGTTAAAAAATGTTTGCCATGTTGAAGCCTACTGCATCGCACCCATGACGCCTCGGATGTTCACAGCCCCCTGACCCAATTTGTAAAACTGCCGCACAGGGTGAGACAGGCTATGAGATCTCCATTGTCGCTCTGCAGTTTCACTGCCAAAGAACTAGGAAAAAACTTGAGAATGGGGGCTACCCTCCCCATCCATTGACAGCGCTGAATATATAAACTGGAAAAGTTTGGTCCAATTTCTCAAATGAATAATTCCTCCTCATCATTCAATCGTCGTGACGCGTCGGGAGCCAGTATTGAAATCTGAAACTGTGAAAGCGCACTAATGCTGCTCTGAATCTTCCGCAAATAACGTATATTTCTAGTACAACTACAGTCAAAAAGTAGTATGATATAGGCGTACCTTTTTCTGAAAAATCGGTACTATGCTCTATTTACAGCACCCTTCGGAAAAGCACACTGTACTTATATTGTACTTGTGATTGTAGATTTGGTACGATACTGTGCTATACATGATATAAGTACAAGTAAGGTGCGAAAAGCATTATGCTTTCAGGTACGATGGCATCACTGCTTGTAAGCAAATAATTATATTCACGCATTACACTCCATAAAAATGGATCGTCCTGTAGAGATGTTTGATTGTTACAGAATTTGAATAGAAGCGCTTAAAGGAAATGACGAATGCAGGTAAATTAATAAAAAAAAATAACATAGTAAACTTTCGCAAGTTCGAAATCGATGTTTATACACCAACTGAAGCGAACATAGAGCATCGCGTGATTTCGTTCGTGGATGGAAATATAGTATATGTATGCATCCAGATTCCCGTGGAGAAGAATCAAGAGTCGAGAGTTTCTCTCTTCTTTTGACAGCAATTTGGCATCAACCGATAGCAATTGATAACAACAAGAGAAGCAGTAATCGACGAATTTTTCATAGTTGTAGAAATTCAGGACTTCGTTATCATCTCAGAGATTTGATTTTTGAATTCCATGAAAAGTGAATTTTTCGCATTAATCATTTGAACTTTATGAATGTGCGGCATAGAGCATTTAAATCACAATAATTTAGAACAGTTTTAGTTCTAGAAATTTTCATTGCATTTATTCAAATCTATCATCGAAGCTGCACAAATCTCGATGAGTATTAATTTCTATCAGTCAGCTTGACCTTATGACGATAACATTGGTGGCATTTTCTCCGAAAATAAATCATGCTTGCTGGGGTAGAGAACCATCGAGGTAGTGATAAATCATCGACCATTGTTGATCGACTCAAATAATCGCATACTTTCAATGATAAAATTCTGAAATATATTTTCATTTTGATAAAATGACACAAAATTTTCTCTGTAATATTTAGAGCAATGGAGTGATTTCATTCAGTCCCATTGTAGCCTTTGAGCAACTTTGAGAATGCAAAACCATGCATTGCAAATTTATTGCAAAAAAGACTATTTTCTTTCATCAGTCGGGAATCAAGCAGTCTCAATCTCATTTCAAAACTTTATTGGCAAACTAATAGATAAAACTTGTTGGCTTTCAACTGTTATCATGTTACTTGCAAAGCATTTTTTTCAGGCCTTTCCACTCGGCAATATCGGTATAAATCATGAATAGAAAGTAGTGATAGAAGTGTACTAAAAAGCATTAGAGTTTTTTGTATTGAACTTCTACTATTAGGACGTGTAGTAAAGCGTTGCAGCAATTTATAATTTTCAAGAAGAGTGTAATTAGAGTACAACCTGATTTTTATGATTCCACAAAAGAACAGAATTCTACCGGTTTTTTGCACCAATTTTTCACTGCACTTGTGCGTATGATATACTCCATCTGAAAAAAACTCGTGGAAATGTTAATGCGCTCTTAGAGTTTAAAGTTTGATCGTTCGGTGCCGTAGTGACAACGGCGACTGATGTGGACGATGAACTGTTCATCAATGGGGTCAGTGAAAGGGAGTAACGGTTGAGTGGATTGAGTGATTATATTATATTTCAGCTTTGTTTTTCCTTTTTTTTCAAGTTGTGTTGGAAGCGGCAGTTCTTTCTCCGATCTTTCAAACTTTTATCACTTCATCCTTTACGGGGAATTTTAGGAGATGATTTCATGCCACAAGCTCTTTAACGCGACGTTAAAAAAATTTGTAAACATCGGTTACACTACTTTTCTTCATATCTACATTTGTTTTTCTTTTCTTGACAATTATTTCACCAGTCATCTTATTGAAGCATAAATCTAGGTGAAGCTTGCGATTTGCAATGCTAATTCGTGCTTTTTGCATAGTTCGCAGCATCGCAAATGGAGCTGCAATTGCAGCATTTTTGCAAGGATTATTAGATAACCGTAGAATCATAGAAACTCAATTGAAAACGAATACTTTTATAGTAACCCATCTGCTCAACGTAAACAAAATGCTCACATACTCCAGTTTCCTGACTCCTCCTCACTCCTTCACGTTCCCTATTTCTTTTTTCATCGTTCTCATATGAATAATAAATTGGTTGTTCGTGCGTTGTGATAAAGAGTGGTAAAATTTCGAATATTCGATGCCGTGTCGTCGGAAATGGGACTTCAATGTTGCCGTGTAGGTTGTTTTCATTTACTTGTATTTTTTAGAAAGTTTGTTAATTCATCTATCAGAGAAACTTATTCACAACTGAAGGAAGCACTTCAAGTTGACGAAACAATTAAAAACGATGGAAAAGGACAAGCCCCGTGAGAAATTCCGTTGAGCGAGGTGAGTGCAAAAAAATACCAGCAAAAAAGGCAGAGTCTTTCACAAATATTCAAAATCGAATTTCAAAAGCAAAAGTTTCAAATTGCTCACCATTTCAGGCTGCAAACTGCAGCTCGCCTTGATGACTAGCAGGGTGAATCGAAGAAAATATATAACGAATCGAGACGAGTTTTTTTTTTGTCATATATCAACAACTGCGATACAGATCCTAGCCTTATGCGTTGTCCATTAAGACGACTTCTATGTGAAATAAATTGTCCACAAAACATTCTTTCGATTGTTATCGCTAATTGTTATCGCTAATTGTTATCGTCCACAAATTGTTATCAGTTGGGTTTTATTGCCCTCATGATCGGTATGTCTGAGGAAAAATGAAAAAAAAGAGAAAAATATTTGTTTCAAAGAAAAATGACTAGCGAGTCAAAAAAATCGCTACTGGCAAGGTTGCTGGCAAAAACCATATGAAGATGTTCATATAGTGCATTCATGAGCGTCATTAGTCAAGGCTATAAAAATGAAGGTGATGTTGTTTAGTGATGACGATTGAAGACAGTGGCATTCAAAAACTTTGAAATATTGCCTCTTCGTTTCTACGTGTCTTGGATACCAACTCAACACTTCGACAACGATACAGCACACACCAAAACCTATAATCAGGACACCAAAGATCCAACACCAGAAGGCGACGAACCTATAGTCATGACACCAAAACCTATAGTCAAGACACCAAAACATTTACGCATCAAAGGGTGATAACCCAGAACTATGTAATGGTCTAAGCTGTTCTACTGTAGAGAACTTCTCTCGAATTATGGAACAAAATGCTAGCGTTCTTATTCGATTACGTCACCATTTATTCGATGTTGGATTTAGACTGTTTGTTGCAAGCAGCATTATAAAAATTGGTGTTGCCGATTTCCTTTCGTAATCATGAGGTATGGGATAGGTTACGAAAACCTTATGAAGAGGTTTACGTTTTTTTGGATAGTCAATTGAAGAAATCAAATAGTATTTTCTTCTGATGTAAGCATTTGAAGAATATGAGAATTCACTAATGATGATAGCGAATAAAGGAGAAGTTGGAACTCGATGATCGCATTTTAATGTTGAAATTTGGTGACGTCGTAATTAATTATAGTAATCCATGACGTCATATTTAAGAGGGGAAAACATGTGGACATAAAATTTGATACAGTACATTCTTAAACTATACGTGACTTTTGATTACAGCTGAGCCTCTTATAACTGCTCGTATAAATCCATCAAATGGCGATGGATTCAAAAAGGATATACGAAGTGGTTTCGGAATGTGCAGGAATTGAATCGGCTGAACAAATTTCACGTTTCTGTGGAATGTTACACAAATTTTGCATAAAAAAAGCTCATAAATCTCCACCGAAGAACAATATTTTTGCAATCAATCTGGTATAAATTCCAGTATGATCATTGTGATGCAAGTATAAATTTGAGGTGAGTTCCGTTATCCTGAGCTTCGAGGCTGTAAGTTACATCCGTAAAATACCTCAATTTAAGCCTCCACGGTTGCGAAAATACAACTATCAAACACACGCATATATTACATATATGCTGTATAACCATACTTCATTCGACAGATGAAAAAAAAGGAAGCGCCCAAAAGTGAACGCATAATATACTATGTTTGCCTTTCGGGCGTTAATTATACTATACCTGGATTTTGAGTGCAAAAAACTACTCAATAATCCGTCCTCCAATATCTATCAGTAGTTATATGCATGTTTTTCCTCAAGCGACGTCGACGCATGCAGTCACTCCCGATGAAGAATATGTCGGACACAATACGCACATTTAAGTAATAAGTATGCAGTAAACCTATGAGATAGACTCTTTTCTCCTGCAAAACGATTTTGGAGGACGTTACTGATTCTCCTCCTCTTATGCAATAACCTCTATTTTAGCTGGCATCCTACGCGAAGCTATGCCTCTCACACAGTTGTACATATCACTGTGAGTGCAATGGTTTTTAGACTGTGAAAATCCCTTCAATCCGAGCCGAGATATCACCGTGGATGCCCAGGATGTGCGCAGTGTCGCGCTTTGCGCGTTTGTGTGCGCTCACTCATTGCTTGCATTACTGGAAGACGTGATCGACAATTGATCAGCTGACGGAGTTCTATTGTTCGATATCAAGATCATTGGGATTGGAGACAAAAAAATATTTTCGAAAATTTCTTTGTAGTATACCTCCTTAATGTCGAAAAATCGCCAATTCTGGGACCCTGCGATCGTTCTGGCGAGTGGGAGGGTCACATGGGTCACTTGCTAGCGAACACTCCAACAACAATAATGACAATAATGACGGCTCAATAAGAGAACAACACACACAACACAACAAGCAAGACCGCAGTCCATTTGAATATTTGGTTACCTTCCCGGAGGTAGTTCCTATTCCGCGGCGGGGAGAAGTCAGTTCAAGATCGACATAAGTATGAGAACAATGACAAAAATCGCAAGAACTCATCTGGCCACAATAGATCGTTCGTTAACACCTCCCAAAAGTTCTTCAATAACTGAGCGGGTCTAGAGATCGGATCACGTGACTTGAACGATGAAGTTGTCGTCAAACTTCTTGATCAGGACGCTGCACATCTGTGCCAACTGCTTCCGCCACTGTCGTTGATCCCCTGCCGCTGTGCCCATCTGTTGAACTGCTGTTCGCGTCGCGATCCGAGGAGTCGGCTTCGCCACTGTCTGGGTCGCCACTGACCGCCAAACGATTACTGAAGTTGTCCTTGGCATGGCGTTGTGGACCATCTACTCTTGTGTCGCCATCGAGTGTTGCACCCGCCTCACTCATGGTATAGAAAAGGCCCTTTCCGGCGTTTGCGTGATTGAGGACGTAGTCAGCCGTCGACTTGACGGCGTAGTCGGCTGGTACAACCTCTCCACCTTGCCTTCCCAACCTTCACGAACCTTCATTTCTCCCAATCACCCATCCTCTTCTCAAAGGCTTACACTCATGTAGTCACGGACAGTCACATACTCGCCGATCTTTAGCTCACTTTGTTGGCGCTTCGGGTGCCTTCGATGATCTAACTACTTAGATGGGTTATTTTGTGCCCAAGCACCACCTTTACACTGCCAACAGTCTTTTCGATATCTGTCAACTTCTTGGACATCAACGTATCACAGCATGGATGATCGAACTGAACGCTCATAACCCTTCAAGGACATGCATCCAATTTTTACCAAACACATTGGTCGCAGTGTTCTGCGCCAAACGCAGCAGCAAGTTCTTCCTGCCTCTGCCTTCAATTGCAACCATTCCCTCCTCCCTCATGCGGATGGCATGATCATTGTAGCCCCGTAAAGTCATAGATGACTTCTGCAATTTTGGGCGAACTGTGCTCTTCCAGCAATTCGGCTTCACTATGCTGATAGCGACTTCACTATCTAACTCCATTTGAGCCGGTTTGTCACCAATTTTAACAGTGACGTTGTATGGGAGGTATTCATGCTTCACTGCACAAATTGCGTCGGCGCGAGTAACGTGAACCCTCTGCGCTTGCTGCACTTCGTGTTTACTACTTCCCTTTCATACGTCTTCCTACACATCCTAGCTATGGGAACACTCTTGTCACATTTAAAATACTGCGCCTTTCAGAACTTACAGTCCCTTGCGAAATGACCGCTCTTGCCATAACGGTGGCACGCCTTTTTCTGCTCTGCCATTTTCTGCGCCAGCACTATATGCACTACATGATTCCCCACCTCTTTCTCAACATTATCAAGAACCTCCTCTTCAATTACGAGTAGGTTCATTGGTTCAGCGCCTCGTTTAGACCAACGCTGTCTTTAAAGGCAAGCTTTTTCTTCACGTGTTCGTTGCGCATGCCGTTCATAAACTGCACAGTCAGAAACATTTTTCTGTTGAAAGACTTAGAACTGCATTGCTCTTTTATTTGGACAAACTCTAAATGCTCACGAGTCAGAATGGTCCGACTCACAAAAAACTGTTATACTTTTGCTACGTATTCTTCATATTTCAAGTCGCACGGTATCTCTGGCAGAAAGATTCTTCTCAATTTCTCAAACAATACTGGCGCCTGAGATGCAGTCAGGCTATCGTGAGTCAAAAAGTTCATTTCTAAGTGACCTCTGAACTGAAGGATCCATGATTCCCCTAGACTTTCCCCGAGGTCAGATGCTGTGTGTGCGGAAATTAATGCACGCACCATAGCTTTCGACTCTCTGCCAGTCATATCAACTTCAAGCAAAATTATTGCCCCAGCAAGTACAGCCACCACGTGCAGCATCCACTCCACCCTTCTCGAATGTAGTGTCTCCACATAAGCGCACCCACTCCTAACGAATTTGTGAGCTACGCAGCTAATCTCATAACCCAGGTCGCTGCTGTCCATTCGACCTAGGAATCGATTCGATTTTGATCGCCGACTGCGACCGTTCTAGCAAGGGAAACGGCACTACGACACAAAGGTTGTTTATTAACGAGCATCCCAACGACAATGACTACGAATAAATACGAAAACCATACACATTGCACAATAAGTAAGACCGCGGCCATTCTCGGCTACGCCTCCAAAGGCAAATCGTAATCCACATTGTAGAGAGTCACTATCAAGATCAACATAGGCGTAAGCACAATGGCAGAGATCGCAAGATCTCATTTGATCGCAAAAGATCACTCCTTAAAAACGTGCCCTACCCCGCCTCTTACCTCTCCCTGAAGATACGGTTCAAAAGCTTTTGGAGAGATCTCAAGAGTTGTCTCGACTCCACAAAAGAAGCACACTCTCAAATTAAAGGGCAGACGAGATCGACTGTCCTAAAAATCGAAAAAATCGAGATTTCAGCATTTTCGGCTGATCGATTCTGGTGAATCGGTTCATCTGTTGCCGAGATATGACCTCCCATTTCAAACTGCCTGCACCTTTCGCTCTTGCATGCCCTCTTGTTGCCCAATGCGATTTACAGGGCACGGGACCTGCCCTCCCAGGAATTGCATGTACCGTTGGAAAGGACATCTAATAGTGGATGAAGCACATTACGTATCACTGTCATCCGATCAAATCCCGACGCCTTATGAGATGCTAAGAATGGGTATCTACCTCTCTCTATTTTGCAGACGCTGCCCAATGCAATTTACCGGCTTCGATATAATCTTTGCTATACATCGCTCCAAAAAGCATTGAATCTCTATCGAATGGTCCCTGTTCCATATTTCGACCCTTCAAACCTGAAAGAGTTAGGTTGCGGTACGAAAAACGTCATAAATATATTGATTTTTGCTTTCAAATGATGTAGGCACAAATTTGAATAGCGGATATGAAATGCTCAAATAAGAAACTCTGCATTGAGAGGCCATGTTGATCCATAGATCCTCTATTGACCACGAGGATTTCTCCTCAACCATCAGATGGTCAATATATACTGAACGTTGCGTGAATAACCTGACCTCTTCGCCTCCTTCATTAATCACCTCATTATTCAGGGTTAAGGAACTCTTTCCATCGTTTCTTCTTTAGTCGAACAACCGCTACTTCCTCACATCTTCATAACGTGCGCTCTCACCTAAAATCTCCAAGTTGGGTTATTAGACTTCTTTTAATTTACTAACGCATAACAGCGTACAACGAATGACGACGTAACGAAACGATTAAAAAAACGAACCACGCAAGACGCAGCAATACATTAAAAATAAACAACGTTACAACAGAACGAGATAGCGTAGTAACAAATTACTTGAAACATCTCGAAAATAGTCACGACCAAACATACAAGTACGTCTGCAAAAATTTTAGTCACTTTCACCGGTATTTGATTATCTCTTCTAATGACGGAGGGGAGAGTTCACTTTTAGAAGAGCAAGCTCGAACAAAGCAGCACAACGGCATCTGTTGTCTTCCTGCCGTAGACACTAGTGCAGATGAGGCACTTAATCGTCGTTGACTTATAGGATGATTCTCTTGCAGTGATATAAGCTTTAGTAAAAAAAAAAAAAAAAATTGGCACACATACTTTCTCATTCAACTTTATCGGGTAAAATTTCAGCACTGCAAAACGAAACACTAATGACTGCTCGCAACAAGTCAACACATGAGGAAAGCAAACGCTAGACGTATCTTTGAAATGAGTGACAATAAATGCGGTAAAACTGAGCAAATCAGTGAACCTTAGGCGTAACCACGTCGCGTTACCATTAATGGCCGTTTAGCGATAAAACCGATTGCACTCTTCGCACCGTAAACGGCGGCTTATTAAAATGGCTACTGCAAGCTCCGCATTTTTATGTCAATCGCGAATCTAACTTTTTCGTTGATTTTACAAATTTCTGATTTTCAACGATTTCGAGTACACGATCTTTGGTCTCATATATCGACGAAATAGAGAGGCATCTTACAGTTGAGTAGCATAAACATAATAATACATATAAATCGAGAAACTATTACAATTAAACGTATAAACGAAAGGTGAGGCACGAAAATGACAGTGACACTCTTCCTCATCGCTTCTACGGTTGACGGCTGCACCTAGCAGCAGCACTGGCAGGAAGGAATAGACTAAGCTTGAATACTTTGCGCTAATATTGCTGGCTGGAAATAAAGTGAGACGGTCCGCTGTCCTTTTGAATGACGATGTTTATGAATGAGCAAAGGCGCCTATTATCGGACATCATGACTTTTTTGAAAGCCACCACGATTTAACCTTTCTTTCTCTCACGCTGTACTCGTCGGAAGCCATGAATGAGATCGCAAAACTCTTCATGCACTTTTACGATTTCCCACAATATATCGTAATTTCATCACTTGGCTTTCTTTAACTTCATAAAACTGCATCAAAATAAGCGAACAATCACGACAGATCCTGCAAAATTTTTAAGACTCATGTTGAGTACCTTAAGAGGACATGAAAACTTAAGCTTAAAGCTGTACTTTTCAGCTCCAAGTTTTGAAAAATATCATTTCAGACTATTCAGTTCAAGGAAACGAGATTTTAAACAACTGTTAAGGTGATCGATAGCTAGTAAGCGCATAGGGAACAAACAATTCAATTTTCTGCCAAATTATCTACAATAATATATTTCTCGGTAAACAGCAATATTTTCCGAAATACTTTACACTTCGTACTGCACATTTTTTTTTTCGCACCCAAAATAATTTAGTGATGATCGATAGAATAATGATGAAGTTTGATTTTTTCTTCTCTCTCATGATAGAGAATGCTAAATTTGGGTAATGCTGAGCGTTTTTATAGAATTCAACGAAACGTATGCCATACATATAGAATGTTTCGAGAATTTCGCTTAAGAAAAAAAAAAAAATTAACATCGTAAATCATAAATTTCGGTATTGGGAAAACAATATAAAAGGAGCACCGCTGCACGCATGTCGAAAATTTTGATTTGCCAGATAACTAACTGACTGTTTTACAGCAGCCTTTGATCTGATTGAATAACTTGGATTCATGATTTTTATCCAGACATGACCCTTATAAAAAAGCTTTTTTCTTTGAGTCGTTTCTTTTCTTGCTACATATTCTGCTCTTTTATATTTGTTTTCCACTTGGAGCATATTTTTTTGTCACATCCTCTGAAGTCATATTTATTCTTAAATTTATATTTTCTCAAATTGTTTTCCTCGATAAAAATATAAATGAAAGAAGTGTATGTGCTATTACATGCAATTTGCTACGTGCTATTTATTGTTTTATTAGAAAGTTAGGTATAGTTTAAGCAGAGCATTCATATAGCAGTGTATTATTTTCGGTACGAATATATAACATTGAATGCTTTAAATGTTCTTTAAACGAAGAATAGTATATTTTTTTGGTTTTTTTGAAAATGTTCTTGAAAAAACATATTTCTCTTAAATGATTAAAGATGCAAAAAACGACATCTGATTGAGTATTCAAATGTCGCTGATTGGATAGAACATTTATTGAATGATGTGAAAGCGTCGTGATGATTGCTTATGGTCAGAGTTTTTGAAAAGCATCGACGAGTNCGTCGTGATGATTGCTTATGGTCAGAGTTTTTGAAAAGCATCGACGAGTTTCACTTCTAAGGTGCTTTAAGGAAAAGATGAGCTGTAAACTTACTTTGTTTGCAATTATATTATTGCTCGAATCAACTATGTTGACGGCTTATTGGGGTATGGGAATGTATGGTCCATATGGTATGTATGGAGGCTATCCGTACGGAGGATATTATGGTGGATATTATCCATATGGAGGTGGAGTGTAAGTTGTTTTGATCATTTATTTGATTCATTTCTGAAATTGAAATTAAAAAATAGCTAATTTCAGCTATAAAATATCTAAGCGCAGACTGAATTCATTTTGGTCTACTGGTTTACTGTACTGAATTCATTTTGGTTTACTATAGCAATTTCCAAGTGAAAATCGCCAAATAGCTAAAATGGTGATTATTGGTGAAATTAGTCTTATTTTTCACCATGGCAACTGTCGTTTGTTACGCACACCTGCGGCGTAAACTATAAAATAAATTGATGTGGTTTTATAAATTGAAAAATTTCACGTTAGGCTATCTGGTGGACGTTAAAATAAAAGTGCGCTAATTTTGCAATGATGTGTGATAGTTTGAATTTTTCTCTAGGTGCTAATTCAAAACCTTTTCGCTTTGGAAGACCAGTCGGCATTATGTTTAGTGATCAGTTCTAAACTCTTTTCGCTCTTTCTCAACTATATGTATTGCTTAATCAGATCTGAAGTAAAGAGCAAAATTTATGGAAAAATCTTTATCGTGCATTCAAAATCCCTGCGCTTGAAATATTTCAGGATGAGCGGAATGATGGCTGGAGCTCAAATAGGTGCCGGAATTGGTGGTCTACTCGGTCTTCTTGGAAAGAAGAAATAGCCTATCGCACAGAAATAATTTATTTCTTTCCAATCAATTATAAGATTATCTTTATGGACAAAAAAACTCTATTCAAAAGTGATTCATTTATATCGACTGGAATATAGTCAACACTCCAAACAGAATGTAAAATTTCTTTCGAAATAAAAAAAGTATTGAAATCTAGAATATGGATCTGAATCACGATTTACGGGTTCAAAATATTCGACGGAATGGAAGGAGTTATTTTGAGCTAATACGCTCCATCTCTTCCTTGAAATATTTCCTCTTTGTTGAATTATTCATTGAACTAAAGTCTAGCATCTTTATGCGCCTTTGAAATAAGTGTTGCAAGCGTTTTCTATATCAAATCATGTATATAAATGTCATGTTGTATTATCGTTATGTACTTATTTTCACAATTGTATAAATATTTGAATGAATAGTTGGATTGATTGCTTGAATTTTTTTCGCATGTGCGGCAATGAGTAAAGAAGAATTGATAATTTTGAAGGAAAATTAATCAAACTATGATAAACAACGCCAACAACAATATGTTTATGATGACAACATTCGATTACAGCAAACGGGGGATGGCGTATCGGAAAAGGATGGAAGAAGGAAGAAGGAGAGAGCATAGCTCGTTTTTAGTGGCTGATTTGTTTGAAATAGGTATTGTCATTGTGTAAATTATTTCAGATGGAAAAATTGCCAATTATGATTTTGGTATAGATTCTCTAGAGAAAAAGATGACATCGTCGGCGAAAGTAAAAGCGAAAAGCGTTTTCTGATCGTTGTTGACATCTCATGACAAACAGTTTATCTAATGGTGGCGGTCGGTTACGTTTCAGTTATGTAAGAAGTGACATTGGAAACCAGCGAATATTTGTTTACGCATCTGTCTTCATCAACGGACTATTACACTCTTAGAATAAGGAATTCTTTTTTATTGCTTTTAGGTGGGTAAAAATTGGGGAGAGTGTTGAAGTGGTAATCAGCTAGCCATTTAAGTTTAATATTTATTTCGAAAAATATGATTTTATTGGTAGAAGTGAATTATAGCAAGATTTCCGGAAATCCGCGTTTAGCTGGCAAAGTTCTTTTAACAAAGATCGGGAACAATACCAGCTTAGAAGCCATCAAGGTCAAATATTTCGCACAACAGACAGAAGTAACAACCCTTTCAGA